>JAPFFP010109791.1:0-18765 GCA_026153255.1 Solanum medicagineum
AAATGGAAGGCATGCAAGGTGTGGTTACAACTTTGATATGATATGAATGAAAATCCTATCCAAAGTGGTAGGCCCATAATGAAGGTTATCCAAAATGGGAGGCTCATAAGAAGAAATATGGTCTACTTTGGCAAGTAGATCACCTTTTATTTGGTGTAGGGAAGATATCAGAATTCCAAGTAATAGCTTGCTTTTTCTTATATGTCGGTTGGGGTCTCATTCCCTTTATATGTAAACATTATGGCATTTCATGCATCACGAATTTCATAGCATATTGATATATTACGCTTCTTTGTCTATATACTTCTTTCTATATATCTACCCTTTGGATGCAGGATTAATGAGTTCATATGCATTGCATGCGTACATACTTAGTACATTTAAACATACTAATTGATGTGCTATCAAGATATATTTTGATGATTAAAATTCCAAAGTTTTTGTGTTCTCAATGCGAGGTTAGTTGGTTTTATATGTTTTTGTGTTATATTAGCAGGATTCCAGGGTTGGCCTTGATTTTGGGAAAAAAGTACAGAAGTTGCTAATTTTGATGTAGTACGAGACCCTTTACGGGCCGTAGTTCATTCTACGGGCCATGAAGTGGGTTTCGTGGGCAATTCCAGTGAGGGGCTGATTTTATGAAGTTGATTCTACAAACATGTAGATAGGTCATGGATTAGATTACAAGTAGTAGAACAGGGTTTGTGCCCTGAGGATCAAAGATGAGGGACTTTCAGAAGATTCATCAGACGAAACACCCCTTACAGGTCGTAAATCACTTTACAATTCATAGAGGGGTGTCATAGACCTGAAGTCTAGTTTTCCAGTAGCACTGTGTGAGACCTCGATTATAGTTCATGGAATGTAATACGACCCGTAAACCTATTCGTGAGGCGTGCCGACCTGGCTATCCTATTATGCTTAGGACTTGTATTTTAAATATTATAAATAGGTTTCATAGGTTTTTTACATATAGTACACAGAGAACTTGACAGCTAGAGAGGAAAAATAGTGAGATTAAGTAGAGATAACATTGGAGAGTTTTGAGAAACACTTGTACATTGATTTGATCTTTATTCTTCTGATTCTCTTTGAAGTTGGATTTGCTTGTTGTTAATTCAATTGTGTAAGTACTCTATTATGTTATTCCAATTCATAAGTTTTGCATCTACACAAATCATGAGTAGCTAAATCCATAACTAGGGTTGTGGGAACCATGAAGAATTAATTAGGTAAAACCAGATAATTCATAATTCCTGGGAAGTGTGCATGCATGCATTAATTAATTCTCTTTGTTTAGCATGTTTTCTAGTGGTGGCCAACATTAGAACCCTCCTACAGTTACTGACTGGACTAAGGTAGTAATGAATAGGAAAAGAGATTAATTAACAGGATTCGACTGATGTGTTCTCGTCTAATCAACTGAACTGGGCCAAGGGGAGGTTGTACTGGGACTAATAGGTAACGGTTAGTAATGCACACTATGGAGATGGGCCAAGTAACGTAGTGAAATTTGCCTCTTGCCTAGACTAAAGGGTTTGGTGAACTTAACTTACCATCCTACATACAACACACTAGAAAAGAATTACATTATCTGGCGATACTAAGTTAGGGATTCATGGGGAACACAATACCCTAGTTTCTCTTCATATTGACTTAACTCCTATGTTAATTAGGTTTACTTTTCTACTGATTATTGCAAAACCACCCTGTGAGAAAGTAAGTTGGTTAATCACTCAAGTTGCATTAATTGAATTCTTTTACGTCTACATATTCCCTTGGGTTCGACCCTAACCTTGGTTAGGTTCTATTTTTTGACAACGATAGCTTTATCCTCAAAAAGGAGGTGTAACTTGGGCGACATCAAGATTTTTGTGCCATTGCCGGGGAATACGGCTACACTTGTTTAATTCATGGTGATTTGGGTATTAACCTTTATTTCCCACATTTTATGTTTTTTGTTATTTTTGTTTCTTTGCAGGTTGTAAGTATAGTGTATGCCCAACGCGCAAAGTCAAATTAAACCCTTGACTCCATTTGACCCAGAGATCTACAAAACATTGAGTATAATGGCCCAAGATAATGCCAACAATATGGCTAATGCAGCTCTGAACAGGAACGAGAATGAGAATACTGATCATGACAACCCACCTCCTCTTAAGGTCATTGTTCCACAACCATAGGATTTTAATGCCAATGTTTATCAGTGGAATTAATACAGGTTGAATCCTATGGCTATGGAGGTGACTGGAGCGATTGTGTTACCACTACTACTGACTGACACAAAGTTTGTAGACTCGAGTGGGTCGCTTCAAATGCGGTAGAACCGTGGACTATTTGCGGGCTTACCATCGGAGGATCCTCATATCCATCTACACAACATTGCATTTGTGTGTAAGAATGTGATCGGAACACATAATCTATCTATGGATATTGTGGGACTTCGTGTCTTCCCATTGTCTCTTATAGGCAATGCAACACTATGGCTCTCTAAGCTCTCGTAGAGTTTGATCACCTGTTGGGATGAATTATCAAAGCCCTTTCTGGAGAGGTACTTCCCGAGGTGAGAAAAGCTCAAGTTGAAAGACCAAATCAACAACTTTGAGCAACTTCTCGGTGATTTGATCAATACTACATGGGAACAGTTTACCAAGTGCTTGAGGAGTGTCCCGGACCACAAGATCGTTGATGATGCCTTGGTGGAGATCTTCTATCGTGCCCTCAATGAGAACAGTCAAGCTTGTGCTGATACTATTATAGGGTCATGTTCTTAGATTAGCCATTCATAAGGATCGCAGAAAGACTGGAGAAAGTGGTCAAGACTAATCATGCATGGGGGAAGAGAGACAGAGCATCTACTAAAAGCTCGTGCGTTGTTAGTGCCGGTTCGGAGCAAGCTAAGATACATGAAGAAATTATGCAGGAGCTTGCCCGAATCTTGCACAGGCATAGAGGTGATGAAGAAGTAGAATCAGGTGTGAGTCAATGCAGTGGTTCATCAACCTCCACGTGCACCCATGTATGATGAGCCTTACTATGAGGAGGATACCTGTCTTATTGCTGATCAGATGGGGGGTCTTCGGACCAACGCCCAAGGGTCTAATTAGGATTATTGGTGCCAAGGTTAAGGAAACCAAGGTCAGAACTTCAACAGAGATAGAACTTTCAGGGAAAACCGCAGAGGATACTATGACCAAAATAAGGGCCTAGAGAGAGATACAAATTGGGGTTGCACAGATGGTTACAGAAATGGTCCTTATGTGCCACCAGTAACCGTGATGCAGGTGCAAGTACCTCAAGAATTGAAAATATGTTTGATCGCCTATTGAAGAAAGCTGAGACACAGGATGAGACTCTGAGGGGGATGTAATCTGAAATCTACAGTATTAACTAGAAAATTGAGTCTTATTCTATTTCTATCGAACAACTTGACCAACAGTTTGGTCAAATGTCAACTCAACTCAATCAGCGTCAGAGGGGTACACTGCATAGCAACACAGTTCAGAACCCTAAGAATGAGGGGCAATGCATGTCGGTTACTACTCTTGGTGGCAATAGAACCATTGATCCTCCCATGCCAGTTGATGAGGATGATGTTCGAGAGGAGATAGTTATGGCCAAGGATGTGGATACAGGAGATGACGTGGAAAGGATGGGGTGAGTAAAGCTACTGATGTGCCACAGAAGATAAAGCCCATTCCTAGGGCTCCTCCTCCCTTCCCCTAAAGAATCAAAAAGAGAGAGGAGGAAGGCAAGTTCAAGCACTTTCTCTCCAAGCTGAAAGAACTCTCCATCAATATCTCTCATTGAGGCATTGGAGAAGATGCTAGGGTACGCAAAGTACATAAAGGACCTAGTTACGAAGAAGCGCACTATGATTCAAGAGCTCTCCCAAGAGCTTTAGCATTACAATGTGATTACTATGAGGTCCTTGGTCCAAAAGCAAGAAGATCCTGGTGCTTTCACTATACCCTAAACTATTGGAGATGTGGAGTTCACAAGGGCACTATGTGATCTAGGTGCCAGCATTAACCTGATGCCCCTTGTGGTCTTCAAAAAGCTAGGATTGGGAGCCCCTACTCCACAAGCATGTGATTGTTGATGGTTGATCACATGGTGAAGACGCCAGTGGAGATACTATATGATGTGCTGGTGAAAGTTGAGAAGTTCATATTCCACCCAGACTATGATCCTAGATTGTGAAGTTGACTTCGACGTCCCAATCGTCTTGGGAAGACTGTTCCTGGCCACTAGGCCAGCACTAGTGGATATGGAAGCCAGTTAACTCAGGTTTAGATTGAATAACGAAGAGGTTTCCTTCAATATCTTTCAGTCTATGAAGAGGCCAAACGATTTGAAGAATGAAGTCTAGGCAATTGGTGAAGTATGAGTAACTAATTTGTGTAAGTCGTGCCACCACAATAAATCAGGCGCTACTTGGGAGGCAACCCAAGTTTTTTGATGTAATAGTTGAAATGCAGCTTTATTTTTAGCTTTTGGATGCATAGGTAGTTTACTTTCTTGTATTTTGGTTGTAATCTTGGACATTGGGCTAGTTGCATATAGGGTAACAGTCTATAAAGAATATGCAGGTACATGGCTAAGTCAGCCATTTTTGGCTATGAAGGGAACTGGAAATGCCTCTACGACTAGTTCTACGGGTTTTAAAGCCCTTTACAACCCATACACCATCTCGTAGACATTTTCAGCAAAGTAAAAAGTTATGCACTCCAGTCCACGAGCCAACTTTATGATCCGTAGCTAAAACTATGGGTCATGAATGGGGCTCATGGACCCCAGGTAAATTTTCTGAATTTTTCTAAGTGTTGAGGTCTCTTTGACAAATTCTATGACTCTTACTACAACTTACAACACGTAGACTGGTCCGTGAAACCCAGTCCTAAAAACTAGGGTTCGGAAGTTCTATGAAACCAAAGTTCACGAGCCATAAAACACTCTACGACTGGTAATCCAGGTTTCATAGAATCCAGGCCCATCAGATTTTGACTGACTTGGTCAATGTATAAATAATGGGGTCAACTTATTTTGACTCCATTTCAGCCTTAACTTACAATTGTGCCTAGCCATACCCTCACCCTGACTTTCGACCAGCAATGGCGATCATCCCTCTGTTTTTCAATGAGAATTTTCGGCAACCTAGGGTTTAATGTCCTACCACCTCCTTCATCTTCTATAATTTAATCACATAAATTGGTGAATTCTTGGTTAACCAAATACCTTTAATTTACCTATATTTGTAAGGCTAAATTGAAAATTATGCTGGGAATAACTGTTGTAAACACAAATCCTTGTGTGAAAATAGTAATTGTGATAATTGAATTATGGCTGCCCATGTATGAATATGTGTATAGAACCTGAACGTGGTATGGTCGCCTTAGTCCATGTTTGGTTGATGTGTTTTAGTGCCCATGTAATAGCTCACCATATAACTAAATTGATTTTATCTATGATATTTGGTATGTGTTGGCATAGGTGCATAATCTTAATGATAAGTCATTCATATTGGGTCGGAAGGGTTGAGGAAACATGTCTAATTATTTTCGATGGGGTACATGTGTTGACTAGCATGTTGGGGTATTGGTTATTATGTGAAAATCACGTGGGTGTGTGAGTTTTGCTTCAATGTTGTTAGAATAAACTTGAAAAAGTCATATGGGGGTCCGTTATGATGGACTTAGAAACTCGGGTGACTGAATTTTCTGGTCTACAAGTGGCTTTTATGGCCCATGGAACGTTCCACAAGTCGTAATTGCCCCTCTTACAAGATTCTAGAAACTTGAAGTTTTTAAGTACCCATTAGACAAGACCTTCTACGAGTCATAGAACACTTTACGGCTCGTAGAGTGGTCTCATATATCCTTTCCTGAAATAAATTTAGACACTGCAATCCTCTACTACTCATAGAACATTCTACGAGTCATACCTAGTCTTATAGACATTTCTAGTGAATAAAAATTATGGTGACCATAGTTTTACGAGACCCTTTCATGGCCCGTAGTTTCCACTGCGGCTCGTAGAGTGCTTTCGTAGACCTTTCTACAGCTAAGTCCAAGTTGTTTTTGCATTTCATCTTTTGATCTCTGGGGCTAACGTAAGTGCTTAAATGTTCAATTAGGGCCCCAAAAGCAAAACATGATACAATTAGGGCCCCACAGAGAAGGCTCAGATATAAGCCCTTGGAGGATGAGCAGACCCTCAGCACTAAGTCAGGATCTAGCAACGGATCGGAGATGAAGTCCTCCGCAGTACCTCAATCATCACCATCTCCACCAGAAGCTCTTCCTAGTTGGTGGTGTATCAAGGGAATGTGAGATATTTATGTGGAGGATGTGTAGAATAAAGAGTGGGGCAAGTCAGCCAGCTCCATCTATGAGGAGCCTCAAGTCATCCCAGATAGAGTTGATAGTGTCCTCGGCCTCCAGGACACGATGATTAGATACGAGCTCCAGTGGCTGACCTAATCACTCAGGTGATACTCATCGACCATGGTGAGGGAGTTCTATGAATCTTCTGTAACCACTATTCACAGTAATCATCCCAAGGGGATGAAGCCTCTTGCTTAACCCAGACTGACCGAGACCAGAATGAGGGGCCAGTGGGTGGATATTTTGGAGACCACCATCTGTCGCATGCAATTTTGGCTAGATTTCCCTACTCTTAGATCCACAACTGAGTTTGACTATAGAGTGCGGCAAACGAGGGACTAGCTAGTGATGAGAGATCCAGAGCACAGAGCAAGCATGATGAGATGGTGGCTGGTTATATTGTTGAGTAGGCTTCGGGGCCTACACGGGTCACCACACACTCAAAGCCTATTGTCATGGCTTTTCTCAATTCCCCCACCATGTTTTGGTGGGCGGTTGTTAGATCACACATCCGGCCGACTCTTACTGGGAGAAAGGGAGAATGGGATGGAAAATAACTGAATTGGTAGGGCAAAAGTGTAGGAAAATGTAGTGTCAAGGAGGGATTTTAATCATTATGTTCCCAAAATACCATACCAAAGCCCCCTGGCCTATGTTACAAACCTAGAGAGTTCTAAAGTGATCCTAGTCCAAGTAGTTGAAGGTCTTAGTCATGTGTACAGGGGCAAGCCTATGGTATTAAGAATGTGAGAGTGCGGGATCTTGCATAGTCCCAAGGTTACACATGAAAACATCATTGAGAGTTATATATGAGACTTCTTTCTGTGAGTGTACTTGCATTGCATTATTAGCATTAGACTTATTCAATGATAATGGATTGTTGATAGTACCTCTCTTGTCATAGTTGTGTTGTCACATGCACTAGTCAGTAATGGTTTGCCAGATGGCTATCTGATTCTATTTTGAAAAAGTGGTGTGGGTATTTGAGTTTAAGATTGATGTGATGTATGCCATTGGGTTGAGGTCTGTGTTTTACTGTATTACTTGTATAGATTGAGTCCATCACTTAAGGACAAGCAACAATTTTAAGTTGAGGGTGTTGATTGCTGTCAAAATACATTAATTTTTATGCTTAAACCTTGAAATTTTATGTGTATCAATACGATGTTAGTTGGTTTTATGTGTTTTTGTGTTATATTGGCAGGACTCCAAGGATGGCCTTGATTTTGGGAAGAAAGTACAAAAGTTGCTAATTTTGATACAGTACGAGACCCTTTACGGGCCGTAGTTCACTCTACGGGTCGTGAAGTAGGTTTCGTGGGCAATTACAGTGAGGGGCTGATTTTCTGAAGTTGATTCTACGAACATGCAGATGGGTCGTAGATTGGTTTACTAGTCGTAGAACATGGTTTGTGCCCTGAGGATCAGAGATGAGGAACTTTCCAAAGTCTTATCAGATGAAACCCCTTAGGGGTCCTAAACCACTTTACAAGTCATAGAGGGGTGCCATAGACGCGAAGTCTAGTTTTCTAGAAGCACTATACAAGACCCCGATTAGGGGTTGTGGAATGTCATACGACCCATAACCTATTTGTGACGCGTGCCGACCAGCTATCCTATTGTTTTTAGGACTTGTATTTTACAACAACAACAACATACCCAGTAAAATCCCATAAGTGGGGTTTGGGGAGGATAGAATGTACGCAGACCTTACCACTACCATAGAAGTAGAGAGGTTGTTTCCTGGGAACCCTCATCTCAAATCCCGTAAGCAAGAAAGAACTAGATATGACAAAGGAAGGGAAGGGAACAGAAAAGAGCAACTAATAATGACAGTATGTAAATAAGATAAACTAACACAAATTACGACAGGTAATGCGGAAAAAAAATCATTACCCTACCATTAGCCTGCTACTCTAATTCGCGACCTCCACTTTTTTCTATCTAAGGTCATGTCCTCAGTAAGATCAAGTTCTATCATATCCTGTCTAATCACCTCCCCCCAGTACTTCTTTGGTCTACCTCTACCCCTCCATGTATCTCCCAAAACCAACCTCTTGCACCTTCTAACAGGATCATCAGTACTCCTTCTCTGCACATGTCCAAACCATCATAGTATCGCTTCCCTCAGCATTTCGGCCACCGGGGCCACCTCTAGCTTATCCCGGATGGTCTCATTCCTAACATTGTCGCTCTTGGTGTGACCACACATCCATCTCAGCATCCTCATATCTGCGACATGCATCTTCTGAACATGTGCCTTCTTAATTGGCCAACACTCCACTCCATACAACAACGATGGTCTATCCACCATTCTATAAAACTTACCTTTCAGTTTAGGTGGTATCCTTGTGTCACACAATACACCCGAGGCAAGCCTCCATTTAGTCTATGCTGCCCCAATATGGTGTGTGACATCATCGTCGATATCACCACTACTCTGGATGATGGACCCCAAATACTTAAAGTTTTCTCTCTTGGGGATAGGTTGAGTGGCAAGTCTCACATCATAGTTTGCCTCATCCCTTTCTACGCTGAATTTACACTCTAAATATTCAGTTTTAGTCCTGCTCAATTTGAATCCTTTGGACTCCAAGGCGTGTCTCCAGGCCTCCAACCTATCATTAACTTTGGTCTGAGTCTCATCAGTCAGTACTATGTCATCTGCAAAAAGCATACACCATGGTACCTCCTCCTGGATAGATCGTGTTAGCTCATCCATCACCACGGCAAACAAGAAAGGGCTCAACACAGATCCTTCATGGTACCTCCTCCTGGATAGATCGTGTCAGCTCATCCATCACCACGGCAAACAAGAAAGGGCTCAACACAGATCCTTGCTGGAGTCCCATCTCAACAGGAAAATACTCTGAGTCTCCTATGATCGTTCTTACCCGAGTTTTGGCTCCATCGTACATGTCCTTAATTGCCTGATATAAGCCACAGGGACACCTTTCACCTCTAGACACCTCCATAAGACAGCCCTTGGGACTTTGTCGTATGCCTTCTCGAGATCAATGAACACCATATGAAGGTCCTTCCTTCTTTCCCTATATTTCTCTACTAACCTCCGAACAAGATGAATTGCTTCAGTAGTCGACCGCCCCAGCATGAATCCGAACTGGTTCTCCGAGATAGACACTACTCTTTGCACCCTCATCTCCACTACTCTCTCCCAGACCTTCATCGTGTGGCTTAACAACTTAATACCTCAGTAATAGTTACAACTTTGAATATCTCCCTTGTTCTTGTACAATGGAACCATTGTATCTTCCTCCATTCATCATGCATCTTGGCAGTCTTCATAATAGCATTGAACAGTCTAGACAACCACTCAATGCCATCCTTGACCATGTTCTTCCAAAAATCTACCGGAATCTCATCGGACCTGATCGCCCTCCCCCTCTTCATATTACTAATAGCCCGTCTTACCTCCTCAACTCTGAACCTCCTACAATACCCACAAACACGATGGTTTTCGGAGTTTGCCAACTCACCCAGTTCTATACCCCTATCTCCTTTTTCATTTAAGAGTTTATGGAAGTAAGTTTGCTACCTTAATTTAATGGAAGTGTCATCCAATAACACCTCGCCCTCTTCATCCTTGATGCACTTCACTTGGTCTAAGTTGTGAGCTTTCCTTTCTCTTACTTTAGTGAGCCTATATAATCTCTTTTCCCCGCCTCTATCACTCAACTCTTCATAAAGGCGCTCAAACGCTGCTGACTTAGCAGTTGTCACCGCCATCTTGGCTTCTGACTTGGCCATCTTATAGATACCTTAAGCTTTTGCTTCTCATCTTCATCCCTACACTCTAACCACTCTGTTTAAGCGACTTTCTTATCTTTCACTTTACCTTGGACTTCATCATTCCACCACCAATCGCCTTGACGTCCACCAAAGACCCCTCTCGAAACCCCTAGTACCTCGGTAGCTACCTTTCTTATGTAACCAATAGTCGTGTCCCACATTCTGTTCACATTACCTTCACTACTCCACGCCTCTAAGTTTCTCAACTTTTCTTCCATCTCGCGGGAAAGGGCAGGAGTAAGGCCTCCCCATCTAATCCTAGGTTGGGCATACATAACCTTCTTCTTCTTTGCTCTCTTGATCTCTACATCCATCACTAGAAGCCTATGTTGAGTGGAAACATTCTCACTCGGGATAACCTTGCAATTCTTACATAAACTTCTATCGCTCTTTCGGAGAAGTAGGTAGTCAATCTGAGTCTTAGCTACCGCACTACGAAAGGTAATCAAGTGGTTTTTCCTCTTTGGGAAACACGAGTTAGCAATCACTAACTCAAAGGCTTTGGGAAAATCCAAGAGAGACGCCCCACTTCCATTCCTCTCCCCAAAAACCAAAGCCTCCATTAACACCTTCAAACCCGCCAGTAGTTGCCCCGATATGCTCATTAAAGTCACCCCCAATGAAAAGTTTTTCAGTCTCCGGTATGCCTCGCACCACTTCATCCAGATGCTCCCAAAAGAGCCTTTTGACTTCCTCATCTAGGCCTGCTTGGGGCGCACACGCACTGACTACAGTCACCACATGTCTACCAATTATGAGTTTGATAAACATAATCCTATCATTAACCCTCCTAACCTCAACCACATACTCCCTCAGATCCTCGTCTACTAAGATGCCCACACCATTTCTATCCCTAGAACCACCCGAGTACCACAGCTTAAATCTATCCACATCCCGAGCCTTGGTGCCTACCCACCTGGTATCCTGGACACACGCTATATTAATACGTCTCCTCTTAAGACACTTCACTAGCTCCATGGATTTCCCTGTAATGGAACCTATATTCTATGACCCGACCCTTAACTTGAATAACCCCAAGTCTCCCCTACTACCCCTACCCCTAACCCCTGACCCCGACCGATGACATGACCTTAGTCCACCTTGAGGTCCCGATGCCAGTAACTAAAAACTAACTATAGATGATAAAGAATTTAAAATCCTATAGTTCCCAACAACAGCAATAAACACAAAAAAAATTAAGCAAGAAACAATAATCAGTAATTTGAATGGATCCTAAGTCCTAAAATCTCACAAGATATTAAACAAGAATCAATAATCCATAACTAGAACAGATAAGAATCAACACTTAGCAACTTAAACAGTCAGGATTACTACTTAGCAACTTGAACAGACAAGACTCAATAGTCAGTATATATCAATAGTCATTCGATATAGTAAACGAACCAGCAAGTAAGATAGCAAAAAAACAGGAGAGGAACAAACAAAGAAGCTGGCTGGAACAAGAAATTGAAAAGAAAGGAAGATGAAACTGACCAGAACAGGATGTAGACAAGAAAGAAAGGAGAAAAGGGAGGATATCACCTGAAAATCTGACCAAAAAGATTCGCTGACGTCGGATCTGTTAGCCGAAAAAAATCAAGGAGAACGACGTTGGAATATGTTGTGCAATGAATGTTTAGTTTTGAACCCACGGAGGATCAACACCCTGGACCATCAGACTATCGCAAGCTCTTGTGTCGCCGTAGTAGATCGATGAGATGTCGACAAGATTTTGAATCGTTGTGGCAATTTTGAATCTTGGATTTACCTGGTTTTGATGTTTGCTGGGTTTGACGTTTTTGGAAGAGACATAGAAGTTGCCAGAGAGTTACGGAGATCCCAAACAGTGATCTAGAAGTCTATTTTGCCGGAGAAAGAGATTGCCGGAGAAGACTGGTCAAGTGTCAAGAGAGAACTGGTTCAGCTGGAGAAGAAGAAAGGCTTCGCCGGAGGAAGAGATCGCCGTGAGAGTTTATATCTTTTTCCAGATTAAAGCACTACCAGATAACAGCAAGAAGAAACTGAATCCAATAACATGACTTGTATTTCAAATATTATAAATAGGTTTTTTAGGTTATTTTACATAAAGCACATGAAGAACTCAACAGTTAGAGAGAAAAACTGTGAGAATGAGTAGAGATAACATTGGAGAGTTTTGAGAAACACTTGTACTTTGATTTGATCTTTAATCTTATTATTCTCTTTGAGGTTGGATTTGCTTGTTCTTAATTCAATTGTGTAACTTTTGTATTATGTTATTCCAACTCATACGTTTTGCATCTACATAAATCACGAGTATCTAAGTCCACAACTAGGGTTGTGGGAACCATGAAGAACTAACAAGGTAAAACCAGATGATTCATAATTCTTGGAAAGTGTGCATGCACGTACTAATTAATTAATTCTCTTTGCTTTGCATGTTTTCTAGTGGTGGAAAACATTAGAACCCACCTAGTATTACTGACTGGACCAAGGTAGTAATGAATAGGAAAAGAGATTAATTAACAGGGTTCGATTGATGTGTTCTCATCTAATCAATCGAACTAGGCCAAGGGGAGGTTGTACTGGGACTAATAATAAATAAGGGTTAGTAATACACACTATGGAGATGGGCCAAACGGTTTAGTGAACTTAACTTACCGTCCTGCATGCTACACACTAGAAAAGCATTAGGTTATCCGGTGATACTAAGTTAGGGTATCATGGAGAACACAATACCCTAGTTTCTCTCCATATTGATTTAACTCCTGTGTTAGTTAAGTTTACTTTTCTACTAATTATTGCAACTCCCCCCCCTTTGGGAAAGTAAGTTGGTTAATCACTCAAGTTGCATTAATTAAAAACTCTTAAGTCTACGTATTCCCTTGTGTTCGATCCTAACCTTGGTTAGGTTCTATTTCTTAACAATGACTGTTTTATCCTCAAAAAGAGGTGTAACTTGGGTGACATCATTAATGCATACTTTTTGCCTACATTCTAACCATGTTGGGATCGGAGACTATATTAATCCACCTTTTGATTGTTAGTTCGAATTCGTGAAAGTTGTTGTGGTGAGTCCTACAACCAAGGATAAGCCATCATGCATCTACCTATTATGTTGCTTCCGCTTATGTTTATTTACTTTAAGGGTGAGCCCAGGACATGTCTTGGCCACTGTCCTATTCTATGACTTGGATGCATTGTTGGACAACATGTAGACTCTTGTACGGATACATGTTATGTTTTGCTATTTTGTGATTGCGATTATGGTTAGCTATTGGATATTGATACTTTGAGGATTTGTTTATGATATGATGTGGAAAGTCCTAAGTCCCATTCTATCCCCAAAGAGTGAGCCATACTTACCTGCCCCTTAGTTTCAATGTGTTATGTATTAAGTGTTATGTGTATCCATGCAAATCCCTATCCCTATGATATCCCCATAGCATGAGTCATACTTTCCCATCTCTTAGAGTTACGTGCTTATTTCTTCATTATGTGCTTCTGAACCAATGATGTGAATTTGGATACTTTGAGGCTTGTTTGGGGACCTCGGGTTCTCATTCGCCGTGTCAGTCTAAGACCCTAGGTCCAGGTAGTGACAGTGAAAGGCTCTACCGATTAAGCCTGTATGCTAATATGTCCAAAATAAGCCTGGTCGATACATTATGCACAATAAAGGGTGAATACCAGTCAGGCTACGGATGTCAAGTATGAATTGAGATCCTAACCCAATCATGTACACATAACCACAACTCTGTATAACCATCTAGTAGAATTGACGCAATACTAATACCAAGAAAAACTATAGTACTAAACCTTTTAGGATAGGCAGGTACACGAGTGTAACATCCCATCTAATCTAACACTATACACAAGTTAGGTCCCCATAAGCCCAACGGGTACACCCGCACACAAAGTAGCCAAGTATATATCAATAAATCGCGCACATAGGAACTGCAACCTTGAGCACATATGGAATTTAACTCCAAACACATAGGGCCTTCAATATCATGACCTAAGCCTAGGGCCTAGACGTGACACGGCGAAGGAAGAACCCGAAGGAACCTCAAACAAGCCTCTTAGCATATCAATCACACATCATTGGTCACAGAAGCAAAATAACAACAACAAGAGATATATATAAGGGAAACGGGACTAAGGGAAGTCTTTAATAATCATAAAACATTTAAGAGTCAAGCTCATAGTATAAGTACATCAAATATTCCAACAACACCGCTAACATGGAATGGAGCGGGGGTTAAGACACTCTATGGGCTCACCCACATAATAAAAAGTGTTCAACATGAAGACGTCTCAATATAGAAAGAGTAATAAATATAGTGTCCTCGGACTTGAGGACTCACCAAAGATCGTTTCAAAGGATCGTACAAACCACGTAGAAGTGGTGCTCTGGTCCCTATATGGTAACATCATGTAGCCATTGATTTGCTTTAGTGCATTTGAATGTACTAAGTATGTAGGATGCAATGCAATAAGACATAAGCCAATATAGTCAAAATGCATAGTAGTAAGCAATAAATAAGTGAGATCTCAATATGGCATGCATGGCCAATGCTTGAAGTAAAACATGCTTGTAAATTATTCAACTTGCATAGAACATAATACATGTGTGGGAAGAGACCCTAACTGACAAAAGTAATACCAAGCGAACTACAACTTGGAATCCATATGATTACCCCTCATTGGTAAATAGGTGTTCTACTTGCCAAGGTAAACCATACTTCACCTTACAGGAGCCCGTCCGTCCCATTACAGAGAAGTAACTGTCTTTACGGGAACCCGTCCTATTTCGGGGTGGATTTCATGATAAAGTGTACTGAATAGATCCACTAGTATAGCAAGGGTGAAGTGTAATCCTATGTTGGCACATAGTTTAAGGAAAGGAGTATGGACCCCTGAAGATAGTCCATGCCGACATCCAATCCATCGGTACTAAGTCTAATCCCATGGAATACTTGAAATAATCATACTTTCATAACATGTAAAAAACATGGAAACATGACATGAGTAGCCTAACTTGAAACATGAGAATAGATCATAATCATAGATGAAACCTTGCTTTAAGATGAATGGCTCACAAGAGGTAAAAATCTTGAAATAGGGCATAACTTGATACTTGTAACATCATAGATACTTTTCATGAATTCAATACATACTTGAAAGACCTTAATCATCATATAGTCACTTGACTTGTAAATATTAAATAGAGCATCAATAACTTGAGAATTCTTGACTTGACATTTTATCAAACACTTGGTGCGTTCATGATACTAATTCAAAATCATGCAATTCAAGAGTGAAATAATATGAAAAAATCCAATGTAAATCAACCCACCAACATATTGTAAAACCCTCATGTAGGGTAACTTGAAATCCATCATCACATCTCAAAATAGATCATAGTTTCATAGCTAAAAACATGCATATTTTCAATAGACAAAATCAATTCAGGGTATAAGCTTGAACTAGATACTTATGCATAATCAATCAAAATTTTATAAAAACCCCAGCATAATCTATATTTATAATCCATAATAAGAGATACCCATAGATAATACAACTTAAAAATGCAATTTTCATAGAAAGAAAGATTGGGCTCCACGAGTGAAAGGACCCAATGGATGAAGCCCACATACCTCAAACTTGGGTTTTCTTGAGATGAGCTTGAAGAAAGCTTGGAGCTTGAAGAGAATCAATAAGTTCCAAAGTTAGGCTTGAAATCATTGAAATTTGAATGAGATATTTGGTTAAGTCTTGGAGAGGTTTTTGAGAAGGTCTTGAGTGATGAAGAGTTGAAAAATGGGTAAGTGTTGGTGTCTTCACCCATAAGTGGGCATGGGGCTATGACACCAATTCCCTTGACCGAAATGAGAAACTAAGGAAAAAGTTAAGTTGGTCCGCAGCTGGTCCGCGACGTGGACACATGCAGAGGAGAAATTTACACTAATCCGTGCCCAGTCCGCATCGCGGCCTGGTCGCGGATGCCAATTGGAATTTAAAATTAGCAAAAATTATTTTTCGCTACGAGTCCTCTAAAATTTGAGTTATACCCATTTCCCACTCAATTTTCCCCCTAATCGAGAATATGAAGTCGAATTTTCGATATCACTCATGAATTTTGAGATATATAGGAATTACAATTATAGGCATTTCTGAATCACATTTTGGGGCGTTTCAATATCTCCCCTTTGGGAACATTCGTCCCCGAATGTCAAAGAAGCATGCACAAAAGAAGTAATCCTGAAGATTTCAGCCCAACATTAGTGCAACAAATGCATTAAAACATCATTTTCAAAAAGTCTCAACATAAGTGTTAAAATCATTATAAACTTGTTACCATGAACATGAATGCATGCAAAATGATGAAGGCTGAAACTTAAGACTTGCAACATGTACGGGACTAAATTAGTACCTTTGACTTGAGTAGAATGGAAGAGATATGGATATCGCTCTCTCATGTCCGCCTCGGCTTCCTATGTGGCGCTTTCAACTAGTTGGTTCCTCCAAAGGACCTTGACGGAATGTACATCTTTGTTTCTCAACCACTTCACTTGTCTATCCAAAATCTTCACCAAGACCTCCTCATAGGTCAAATTATCTCCTACAACACCCACAACATCCAAGGGCACTATCGCACTTCGGTCAGCCATATACTTTCTCAACATGGACACGTAGACACATCAGTATAGGACTTTTATCTACTCTGAGCTGTTTTCAATCTTTCCCTTATCAACCTCACCTTCTTCATGGCCTCCATGACCAAAAACAGACCTAGCAAAAGCCATATCCCCCACTTCAAACTACCCAACCGGGGATCTACAATGTCTACCATATAAAGCATCAAAGGGAGCCATACCAATGCTTGAGTGGTAGCTATTGTTGTAAGCAAACTCAGTGAGTGGAAGATGTTCATCCCAACTACAGTTTCGAAACACAAGATCTTAGTATATCCTCAAGAGTTTTGACAGTCCTCTCAGCTTGACCATCCGTTTGAGGATGAAAAGCCATGCCAAGCTTAACCTTGGTACCAAGACCTCTTTGGAAAGACCTCCAAATGTGAGAAGTGAATTGAGCACCACGATCTAAAATGATAGACAAAGGCACCCCATGCAATCTAACCAACTCATGTATATACAACTTGACATAATTTTCGGCACCATAAGTAGTTTTGACCGGTAGAAAGTGAGCCAACTTTTTCATTCTATCCACAACAACCCAAATAGAGTCAAAATGTTTCCTAGTCTTAAGCAACCCAACCACAAAATCCATGTTGATCTCTTCCCACTTCCAAGTAGGAATTTCTATATCTTAGGTAGGCCACTCGACCTTTGATGTTTGGCTTTCACTTGTTGGAAATTGTGACATCCAGATATGAATTTGGTAATTCCCTCTTCATACCACCCCATCAGTACACTTCCCTGAAGTCTCAATACATCTTTGTAGAATCGGGGTGAATGGAATAGGATGAATTATGGGCCTCCTACAAGATCAATTCTTTCAAATCATCCACATTTGGCACACACAATCTACCTTGGTACCTAAGGGCACCATCTCCCCCGAAAACCTCCACTTTACCATCTCTCACCAAAGCCTTCAACTCTAGCAAGGCGGGGTTAAGATCTTGTTTTGCCGTTGCCTCCACAATCAAAGAAGATTTAGAACCATCAACAACCACTACACCCCCATTACCAACTTCATCCAACCTAACCCCCAATTGGGCCAACTGGTGCACTTCTCTAGGTACCTTTTTGCCTCCACCATCAACATGAGCTAGACTACCCATAGACACTATACTTAGAGCATCAACCATAACATTAGCTTTGCCAAGGTGCCAATGTACACTCATATCATAATCTTTAAGGAGCTCTAACCACCTTCGTTGTCCTAAGTTAAGATCTTTTTGGGTGAACACATATTGGAGACTCTTGTGGTTGGTAAACACATCAACATGAACCCCATACAAGTAGTGACGCCAAATTATCAAAGCAAATACCACGACCGCCAATCATGATCATGGGTGGGGTAATTCTTCTCCTACACCTTATGTTGTCTAGAGACATATGTTATCACCTTACCACTTTGCATCAAAGCACACCCCAAACCAATTCTTGAGGCATCACAATATACAACAAATCCTTCCAACCCTTTTGGTAAATCCAAGATATGAGGGGAGACAAGCTTATCTTTCAAGGTTTGAGAATTCTTTTCACACTCATCTGTCCAAACAAATTTTGCCTTCTTTTCTGTCAATTTAGTCATAAGAGAAGCAATAAAACAGAAACCATTTACAAACCTCCGATAATAACTTTCCAAACCCAAGAAACTTCTAATGTCGGATGGAGTAAAAGGTCTAGGCCAATTTCTAATCACCTCCATCTTCTTAGGATCCACCTTATGCTATCACCCGACACTACATGCCCTAGACAAGCCACTTCTTTCAACCAAAACTCTCATATTTAGCATACAACCTCTCCTCCCTCAAAATTTACAGCACCACCCTCAAGTGATTCACATGCTCCTCCTCACTATGAGAATAAATCAAGATATCATCAATAAAAACCACCAC
>JAPFFP010109802.1:0-18761 GCA_026153255.1 Solanum medicagineum
ACTTCAACTAACGATTTCTCTCTCAATTTTGATCGGATTTGAGCGATTCAAAAGGCTAAATTGTATATTTTTCCGAGAAGAACACCGTGAAAGCTTCAGAAACTGACTTTTCTGCTTTGTTTGAGGTAAAAATTGTAGATTTACTACTGCATTTTTAATGTATTTCGAAAACTTTAATATGTGATTTCTTCCTCATATTATATCCATCTTTGAATTGGTTTTCGCCGTTGAACTCCTTATTACTTGGGAAACATTTTCATGTAAACATTTCCAGATTCTGACGATATTTTCCAATGATAAAATTTTTGGACCGTTTTACGCTTTTCACCCAAATTAATTAATTTTAGTGTCATTAGATACATTACATAATTGTGATGCTATATTTGAATAGATTTTAATGAATTGGAGTGTCATAGAAAGGGAAAAGCTTCACAATTGACGTGATTCGAGACTTTATATAAGGCAAGTGGATTTCTTAACCTTTGTTAAGTATATAGAATCTTGTACTTCTTGTGTGTGGTATTGAGAATGATTTATGTGGGCTTTGATTGAAATATTTTGAATTGGGTAGTTATCCTATGCTGATATTTGACCTGTGAATTAATGATGGAGATTTACTATATGTGAAATAGTGAGTGTTTGTTATTGATATCAAAGTGATACTTACTTTTAGATGTGAATGTTGTTAAGATTGTGATGGTATTGAGATATATGAATTTGCATGACATCTTGCATACTTTATTTCTATAAACATGATTATTGTGCATTACTATGTGTTTGTTGCATGATCCAAGAAAAGAAATGTAACGCCGAAGGGAAATGGTTCCGGCTAGTGAAAAAGAAAGAAAAAGAAAGAAAAAAAAGGATGTACTATGATTCGAGGGACGTGTCGCACGCCGCAACGGGTACTATGATTCGAGGGTCGTGTTGCACGCTGCGATGGTTACTATTATTCGAGGGACGTGTCGCACGTCGCGACGGATACTATGATTCGAGGGACGTGTCGCGCGCCGCGACAGATACGTGGTCCATGTGTGGCCCCCATGGGTTCTAACTGAGGCATGTTTATGATCAGTAGATGTGTATCACTAGGATAGACATGCATCATTCTACATGACATTGCATTGTATTGCATTACATCTCATGGCATTCATTTTCATTCCATAATGTACTGGCTTGTTATGATTATATGGAGTGCTATTGAGATTGCTTATTCATTATATCATCTGACTTGTTTATGTCTTTACATGGTTAGTTTTGGTATTGATTTAATGACACTTAAGAATTAGCGAGGACTTGATAAATTGTAGAATTTTTCCCTATGACTTGAAAGTGGGATAAATGAGGATTATACTATCATAGGCTTTGATCATAGCATTTTCGGCTGGTGTAATGGTGAAGGTTATGACTTAGGTTGTAGTTGTGGGGGTTTGGTTGGAGTGTTAGGGCTACCGGTATTCTATGTTACTTAACTTTGTGTTTAGTAGTTCACTTGCTGAGTACCGTGTGTTTGATACTCACCCTCCCTTGCTACAACAATTTTGTAGGTTGCGAGCTCGGATTGTCATGATACTCTCTACTCTTCCTTGTCCGAGGCTTCCTATGGAGATTGTGAGAGGTAGGTGTTTGCCATCCCAGCTGACTTCTTACTCCTATTTATGATTTTGTTCTATTCTAGAGACAATATCATTTGGTACTTGTGTTTCCTTTCGATTCTATTATAATACATTAGAAGCTAGTGCACGTGACAGCCAGGTTTTGGGGGATTTTCATTAAGTTGATTTATTGTCCATAATTGAACTTTCATTTTTATTATAATTCCGCATTTTTAATATTATAGTTGGTTTGTAGGCTGACTTGTCTGGGTGGGATAAGACGAGTGTCATCACGCCCATTTTTGGGTTGTGACAATGATTAAGCGCATTGTTGCATCTCTATGTGGGCTGAAATTTTCATGTTTATGCATCTCATATACGTCTCTTTGTCATTCGGGTATGAATGTTCCCAAGGGGGTGATATTGAAACGACCCAAAAAAGTGCCCGAAAATGTGCCTCGGAAGTGCCCAGAATTGTAATTTCCATATATCTCAAAATTTGTGTGTGGTATCATAAATCTAACTTCATATTCTTGTTCAGGGGGTCAAAATTAAGGGGAGAAGGGTCTAACCTCGATATTAGAGCAACCATATCGAAATTTAAAATTCCCAAATGTCAATTTCGAGTGAGCAAACCACGTTGCTTCCGCAACGCGCACAGGTACAATTTTGTGCCTATTTTTTTAACTTGGTGCAAGTCTTTTAAGTCTTGGGCCTAAGTGTTCCCATTCAGTAAAATACCTATACCTAACCATTTTCACCCTTATATCATTCAAAACATTCCCTAATACTCATTCAAACACTTGGCCAATATCTTACTCCTAAGCTCAAGACTCAAAACCCTTTTCCAATCTCAAGGTTCTTCTTCAAATTTTAAGTCTCCATCTCCAATCTTTATCAAATTCATCTCCATAGCTAAGGTATATGGGTTTCTTTCATGGGTTCCTTTCACCCATGTTACCCAAGCTTCTTTTTACTCTAATTTGCATGATTTAAAGGTTATTTACAATTGGGTATATCTTATTATGAAAATCACTACACACTATGTTGAAGCTCATGAAATTGCGACTTCTTTGCTATGTTTTAAGGTATGAAACCAATGTCTATTGTAAGATTTGATGATGGATTTTGATGTAAATTGCTTGAGGGTGTTACCACGTATCTATCGAAAGTTTTATATTGAACTTTCTAGCATGATTTCACTCTTGAATAGCATGATTTTACACTAGCACTACATACCCTCTAAGTGTTTGATAAAAGGTCCGATTAAAGTTTCTTGAGGAATCGAATGTCCAGTGCATGTCTTATGAGTTGAATGACTATATGATGATGATATGATGATTATATAGTGATGATATGATGAAACGATGATGAAATGAATGCATGTATATGATGCTCTCTATATAGTGTTGGAATGTGACCATGCCCTACTCGGCGGTTGAGTGTCGGGTAACCTTGTTGGGGGTTTGTACCCATCAACCTATCGAGGGGTTTGTACTCTAGCACCAAGGGTATTAGGGTGTGACGATCCACCAACCTTGTTGGGGGTTTGTACCCATCAACCTATCGGGGGTTTGTACTCCGACACCAAGGGTAATATGGTGCGACGATCCACCAATCTTGTTGGGGCATCAACCTATCGGGGGGTTTGTACTCCGGCACCAAAGGTGGTACAGTGCAACGATCCACCAACCTATTGACGCAGTTTGTACCTCAATCACCAAGAGTGGTAAGGTATGATGATCCACTAATATTTAATGGTCTCTTCTTACAAATATGTTATGTCCTACGTAAGCGTGTTTTACTTAAGAACTAATCATACATGTCATATTACTGTTATGCTAGTTATTCTCTATTTCTATTCATTTCGACTACTATGTCTATCTCTTGTTGCATTGCATCCTATATACTTAGTACATTCAACATACTAACGCATACTCTATGCCTACATGATGTCACCATGTAGGAATCAGAGCACCTCTTGATCATCCCCATCCTCTACATGGTTAGTATGACTTCTAACAAGGTTGGAGCCGTCCATTCTATGGACGTTACTTATGATCTCTTTCTATGCATTAAGACTATCTCTCTTTGACTTATGTATAACTATGAGGGTAAGCCCGGTTGCTTTGTCTTGGCCCCCGCTCTTATATATGTAATAGAGGTGTTGTTGGACATGTTATGTATCTATGCTATTACCTTTCACTCTATCAACTCTTGTTGTTCATGATATGGAAGTGATCCCTTAGCCCTGGTTGTCCCAATTTATAATTTCTTGTTGTATTTTATTGCTTCCGCGACCAAGAATGTGTAGTGATATGCTACGAGGCTTTTTTGGGGTTCTTTCGGGTTCCCCATTCGCCTGTCACATCTACGCCCTAGGCTTGGGTCGTGACAGCACACCTAAAAATATTTAAGCTAAATAAGATGAAAGATTTACTTTAAAAATGAATATTGAATAACTAAAGTTAGCAAATAAATACATTAAAACTAATAAAGTGAAGGGCATTTTCATAAACAAGCAACATATTCTTAAAATTTATCCAATAAACTAAACACTCAATAAAAAATAACCTCAACATAACTTAACCCATCATTACTAATCCCAACATAATTTATCTCGTCATAAGTTATCTCATCATAACTTATATTCAAACTAAACAAACCCTAAAGCTCTAACAAAACAAGGTTCGAAGATTAGCAATTGGAGAAAAGAAAGACTGAAACACACATCACTAGAAGAGGCCGATGGGAAAAATACAAATCACCTAAAAATTTTAGATTATATTTACACTATCTATTGAAAAGAAGCCACTCTGAAACGATCCCAAAAAGTGCCCGAAAACGTGCCTCAGAATGCCCAAAATTTTAAATTCCATATATCTCAAAATACATTCGTTATTTCAAAAATCCAACTTCATATTGTTGTTCAGGGGGTCAATATTAGGTGAAAAAGTGTTTAACCCCGATTTAAGAAAGATTAGCAATTATGAAATCCCATGGTGCAATTTCCAGTGAGATTTTCACATCGCCTCCGCGACGTGCCTCTGTTAATTTTGGGGACTGTTGTTTTTAGTTTCCAAACGTGTTTTTACATATACTTAGCCAAAATTCACCCTCATGTCATCCTAAATATTCCCCAATACTCACTCAAACACTTAGTCATATTTTCACTCCCCAAACTCAAGTCCCAAACCCTCATCCTAAGCTAAGGTTTCCCTCCAAGGTTCTTCTTCAAGCTTCAAGTGTCAATCTCCAATCTTCACCAAGTTTATCTCCAAAGCTAAGGTATGTGGGTTTTTTTCATAGGTTCCTTTCACCCATGATTTAAAGTTGATTTACAAATGGGTCTTGCATATTATGAAATACACTATACACTATGTTAAAGATATGTAAAAGTTATAGTTGTTTTGCCATGTTTTGAGCTATAAATCTTTGATCTATTATAAGATTTGACAAGGGGTTTTGATATATATTGCTTGAAGGTATTGCAAGGTGTTGATTGATGGTTTTACAATGGATTTCTTGCATGATTTCATCTATATATGTTATCATTTTATACTAGCATTACACACCCTCTAAGTGTTTGATAAAATATTCTGATGTGGTTTCTTGAGGAGTTGAAGGTCTAAAGCATGAGATATAATATGATTGATTATTTGATGATGAAATAAGCTTATGTATATGATAAACTCTATATAAAGTGTTGCATTAGACCATGCCCAATTCTAGGGGACTAAGAACCCGGATAAGCTAGATGGGGTTTGTACTCAACAACCTAAGGAAGGGTTTGTACTTCTCCATCGAGTGATGGGGTGGCATCATCACTAACCTAGATGGGGGTTTGTACTCATCAACCTAGGTAAGGGTTTGTACTTCTCCACCTAGTGATGGTGCGACATCATCATTAACCTATATGGGGGTTTGTACTTATCATCCTAGGGAAGGGTTTGTATTTCTCAACCATGGTGATGGGGCGGCATTATCATCAACCTAGTACGGGGTTAGTACTTCACCACCTAAGTGATGGGGCGGCATCATCACTAACCTACCAAAGGGTTGTACTTTGGAAATCTAGCTTCATCTCTTCTACATCTATGATATCATATATGAGCATGAGTTACTTAAGCATGTTTTACCTTAGTATTGATCATACATGTCATATTGTTATATGATATCTATTGCCTATTGCTATGCACTTTGATTATGATGCTTATTTCTTGTTTGCATAGCATCCTACATACATAGTACATTCAAACATACTAACATACACCCCATGCCTACATGATGTCACCATGTAGGAACCGGTGCCCAAGTTGATCATTCTCCTCCCCCACATGGCTAGTTCGGTGCTACTCAAGCTTGTTGGTGAATCCTCCATTTCGGAGACCTTAGTCTATGTTGCTCCTATTATGTATTGAGACATTCTTCTTTATTGTCTATTTTGACTATGAGGGTGAGCCAGGTTACTTTGTCTTGGCTCCAACTCTTATCTATGTATTAGAGGTGTTTGTTGGACATGTTATGTATCATGATATGAGCCTTGACTCTATTGTTCTTCATGTCTATGATATGAGCTTGTCTCCACTCTCTTGATTATGATGATATGGAAGTGTTTCCCCTTAGCCCCAGTTTCCCACTTTTATCTCTTGATGCTTGATTTATTGCTTCCGCGACCAAGGATGTATAATGTTGTTCTAAGAGGCTTTCTTGGGGTCCTTTCTGGTTCTCCTTGCGCTGTGTCACGTCTAGACCCTAGGCTTGGGTTGTGACAAACTTGGTATCAGAGTACTAGGTTGATAGATCTTTGGAGTCCAACACACCGCATCGATTAGAGTCCTGTTCATGGTTGTGAAGCGCGCCATGACTGTGAATAGGAGGCTATGAGAGGTTTTATGAAATATTTCCCTTCTTCATATTCTAAGTAGTGATATAGAGTTATGGGAAGGTTTTCCCCCTAACGATTGTTCTTTGCTACGCTAGGTCATGTCAAACAGTCGAGGATGAAGGGCCCGAACTCCCGAGAAGCAACCTAACAATGGTGAGCTCCAGGATGCTCTCACTATGCTTTCCCAAGTTGTGGCCAACCAAGTCAATTAAGGGGCCCAAAACCCTTATGCTACTACCTCGAGAGCTAGGGTGAGGGACTTCATGAGGATGAATCCTCTGGTGTTTTATGGGCCAAAGGTGGATGAAGATCCGTAAGAGTTCATTAATGAGTTATACAAGATCTTGAATATCATGGGTGTTGGGCCAAATGAAAAGCCGGAGTTGGCAGCATACCAACTTAAAGGGGTAGCTCAAATATGGTATGATCAATGGAAGGATGAGAAAGGGATTGGTAATGTGGTGCTTTGGGAGGAGTTCAAATTGGTCTTCCTTAGTTGGTTTTTCCTTCTTAAGGTTAGGGAAGCTACATTGGTGGAGTTTATGATCTTGAAAGAAGGTGCTATGAGTGTGAGAGAGTATGCCCTCAAGTTTAATCAACTTTCAAAGCATGCTCCTCATTTGGTGGCCGATCCTGAATCTAGGATGAACAAGTTTGTGATAGGGGTCTCTGACTTGGTTAGTGAAGAATGTCGGTTTGCCATGCTAATTAGTGACATGGACTTGTCTCGATTGATGACCTATGTCGAGCAAATGGACAAGGAGAAATTGAGGAAGAGAAGAGGGCATGAGGTCAAGAGGGAACGTCTTGGGGGTAAGTTCAAAAGGGGTGGTCGGTTCCATCAAGTCTAAGTGTCTTATCATGCTACTAATAGGGGGTTTGCCAATGACCTCCCTAGGCCTCAAGGTGTTCGTGTTTTGTCTCTCATTAATGTGTGTCCTGCATGTGGGAAGGGTCATAAGGGCCCATGTTTGAAAGATTCTAATGCATGCTTTGGTTATGGGGAGCTTGGGCACCAGAAGGTAGATTGTCCAAGAAACTATGGCAAGGTCCGGGGTGCAAAATGCGGTTCCATTAGGTAGAGGTGGTCCTTAAGGTGGTGCCCCAAGGCACAATCGATTTTATGCTCTACATGGGAGGAAAGGGGTTGGTGAGGTCCCCAATGCTGTTACGGGTATGTTGAAAGTTTTTGACTTTGATGTGTATGCTTTGATTGATCCTGGTGCCTCTTTTTCCTTTGTTACCCCTTTTGTTGCTAAAAAGTTCCATGTTGTCCCAGAGTTGTTGCATGAGTCATACGAAGTGTCTACCCCTATTGGTGCCTCTATTGTGTTTATGAAAGTTTATAGAAGTTATCCTATTTGCAATTTGCATAAGTTATTGCCTTGTGATCTTGTTGAATTAGACATGGTAGATTTTGATGTCATCCTTGGGATGGATTGATTGCATTCCTAATATGCTTCTATTGATTGTAGAACCTTAGGGTCAAGTTTCAATTTCCAAATGAAACCGTCCTTGAGTGGGAGAGTCGAGATGTGGTGGTCAAAGGTAGGTTCATTTCATGTATTAAAGCCCATAAGTTGATTTCTTAGGGGTGTTTGTATCATCTTGTGAGGGTTAAAGATGTGGAGTTCAAAGTCCCTTCCATTGAGTCAGTTCCAATTGTAAATGAGTTTCTTGATATCTTCCCAAATGACTTTCCCGGTGTCCTTCCCAAAAGGGAGATAGATTTTGGCATAGATCTCCTTTCCGATACTCAACCTATCTCTATTCCCCCTTACCATATGGCCCCTGCGGGGTTTAAAGAGTTAAAAGAGAAATTGAAAGATTTGTTGGAGAAGGGACTTAATTGACCTATTCAATCACCTTAGGGTGCATCGATATTGTTTGTAAAGAAGAAGGATGGGTCACTTAGAATGTGTATTGACTACAGGCAACTCAATAAGGTCACTATAAAGAATAAATATCCTCTTCCAAGAATTGATGACTTGTTTGACCAATTGCAAGGGTCTAGCCTTTTCTCTAAGATTGATCTTCGATCTGGGTATCATCAAGTGTGGGTGAGGGAGTGTGATATTCCCAAGACGGCCTTCCAGACTAGATATGGGCATTATGAGTTTGTTATGATGTTATTTGGGTTGACTAATCCACCGGCCATCTTCATGGACCTAATGAATAGGGTCTTCAAACCTTACGTTGATTCCTTTATTGTGGTCTTCATTGATGATATTTTGATCTATTCACATAGTAGGGAGGAGCACATGGGTCATTTGAGGGTTGTGTTGCAAAGATTGAGGGAGGAGAAATTGTATGACAAATATGACAAGTGTGAGTTTTGGTTGAAGGAGGTTGCATTCTTAGATCATGTGGTGTCGGGGATGGTATTAAAGTGGATCCTAAGAAAATCGATGTGATTAGAAATTGGCCTAGACCATTGACCCCGTAGATATTAAGAGCTTCTTGGGCCTTGCGGGTTACTATAGAAGATTTGTGATTGAGTTCTGCTCCATTGCTTCCCCTATGACCAAATTGACTCAAAAGAAGGTTAAGTTTGTGTGGACCGATGAATGTGAGAGAAGCTTCCAAACATTGAAGGATAGCCTTGTGTCCGCTCCTGTAGTGTCACTACTGGATGGGCTTGAGGGTTTTGTTGTGTATTGTGATACATCTAGAGTTGGTTTGGTTGTGTGTTAATGCAAAATGATAAGGTCATAGCCTATATCTCTAGGCAACTCAAAGTGCATGAGAGGAATTACCCTACCCATGATCTTGAATTGGCCGCCGTGGTGTTTGCATCAAAGATGTGGCGTCATTATTTGTATGGTGTGCATGTTTATATCTTCATCGATCATAAGAGCCTCAAATATGTCTTCACTTAAAAGGATCTCAACTTAAGACAAAGAAGGTGGCCAAAACTTCTCAAAGATTATGACATGAGTGTGCATTATCATCCGGGTGAGGCAAAGGTGGTGGCGGATGCTTTCAGTCGGGTACCCATGGGTAGCCTAGCTCATGTTGATGGTGGTGATAGGGAAATGGCAAGGGAGGTGCATAGATTGGCCAGATTGGGGGTTAGGTTGGAAGAAGTGGGTAATGGTGTTGTTGTTGATGGTTCCAAATCTTCCTTTGTTAATGAGGTGATAGAAAAACAAGATCTTGACTCCTCCATGCTTGAACTGAAGGCCTTGATAGAAAAGGAAAAAGTAGACATTTTCTCCCCAGGGGGACATGGTGCCCTTAGGTACCAAGGTAGGTTGTGTGTGCCTTGTGTTGATGGTTTCAGGGAGAAGATCCTTGATGAGGCCCATAATTGTTCTTATTCTATTTACCCCAGTTCCACCAAAATGTATAAAGACTTGAGGGATGTGTATTGGTGGGGAGGCATGAAGAGGGACATTATCAAATTCGTTTCCAGTTGCCATAGTTGTAAACAAGTCAAAGTGGAACATCAAAGGCCGGGTGGCCTAACCCAAGACATAGAGATTCCAACTTAGAAGTGGGAGGTGATTAATATGGATTTTGTGGTTGGGTTGTCCAATATTAGAAAACGTTTTGACTCCATTTGGGTGGTGGTTGATGGAATGACGAAATTGGCTCACTTTCTACAGTTAAAACCCAATATGGGGCTTAAGAGTATGCAAGGTTGTACATCCATGAGATAGTGAGGTTGCATGGGGTTCCTTTGTCCATCATATCGGATCATGGTTCACAATTCACTTCACACTTTTGGAGGTCTTTTAAAGGGGTCTTGGTACAAAAGTTCACCTTAGTATGGCCTTCCACCCCCAAACGGATGGCCAAGCCGAAAGGACAATTCAAACCCTTGAAGATATGCTTAGGGAATGTGTATTATAGTTGAGGGGTAGTCAGGATGAGCATCCTCTTTTGATTGAATTTGCCTACAGCAATAGCTATCACTCTAGTATCGGTATGGCTTCTTTTGAGGCTCTTTATGGGAGGCGTTGTAGATCACCAGTTGGTTGGTTTGAGGTTAGAGAGGTGGCTTTTTTTGGGACCGAATCTGGTATGGTGGCTCTTGATAATGTTAGGATGATTGGGGAAAGGTTAAGAATAACCTAAAGTAGTCAAAAATCTTATGCCGATGTGAGAAGGAGAGACCTTCAATTCAAAGTGGGTAATTGGGTTTATTTGGAAGTTTCTCCAATGAAAGGTGTGGTCCGTTTTGGTAAAAAAGGGAAGTTGAATCCAAGATATGTTGGTCCTTATGAGGTATTGAAGAGGGTTGGCAAGGTAGCTTATGAGTTGAAGTTGCCTAGTGAAATGAATTTGGTTCATCCGGTGTCTCATGTCTCTGTGTTGAGGATATGTGTTGGTGATCCTAATGCTATTGTGCCTCTTGATGTTGTGGGTGTTGTTGAGGATAACTTGACTTTTGAGGAGGTTTCGGTTCAGATCCTAGATAGTCAAGTGAAGAGAATGAGGAACAAGGAGGTGGCATCCGTTATGGTCCTTAGGAGGAACCAACAAATTGAAAGTGCTACTTGGGAGGCCAAAGCGGACATGAAAAAGCGGTACCCTTATCTTTTCCACTCCACTCAAGCCTAAGGTACCAACTCTAAGTCCACTGTGTAATTCAAGTCTTATGTTTCCACCTTATGTCATTCAAATGCATTCATGTTTAAGTTGGCAAGTTTATGACGATTTTACACTTATGTTGAGATTTTGAAAACTGTGTTTTAAATGTGATATTGCATTCTTGTTGGGGCTGATTTGTTTATGATCACTCTTGTCTTGTACGTGTCTTTTACAAACGGGGACGAATGTTCCCAAGGAGGAGATATAGAAATGACCCTAAAAAGTGCCCGAAAACATGCCTCGAAATACCCAAAATTTTAAATTCCATATATCTCAAAATCCATTCGTTATTTCGAAAATCCGACTTCATATTCTTTTTCAAGGGTCACAATTAGGTGAAAAAGGGTCTAACCCCGATTTAAGAGCGAAAGATTAGCAATTATGAAATCCCATGGTGCAATTTCGAGCGAGCTTTCCGCGTAGCCTGCTTGACGCGCCTCTGTTCATTTTGGGGACTATTTTTTTTTAGTTCAGTCCAAGACTTCTAAGTCTTGGGCCGAAGTGTTCCCAAAAGTGTTTTACCTACACTTAGAAAAAATTCACCCTCATATCACCTAAACATTCCCCAATACTTACTCAAACACTTAGTCATATCTTCAGTACCCAAACTCAAGTCCCAAACCATCATCCTAAGCTAAGGTTTTCCTCCAAGGTTCTTCTTCAAGATTCAAGTCTCCATCTCCAATCTTCACCAAGTTCATCTCCAAAGCTAAGGTATATGAGTTTCTTTCATGGGTTCCTTTCACCCATGATACCCAAGCCTCCTTTTACTCAAATTGCATGATTTAACATTGATTTACAAATGGGTCTTACATATTATGAAATTCACTGAACACTATGTTAAAGATATGTAAAGTTGTGACTGTTTTGCCATGTTTTGAGCTATAAATCTTTGATCGATTGTAAGATTTGAGAAGGGGTTTTGATGTATATTGCTTCAAGGTATTGCAATGTGTTGATTGATGGTTTTACAATGGAATTTCTTACATGATTTCATCTCTATATTTCATAGTTTTGTACTAGCATTACACACCCTCTAAGTGTTTGATAAAATGTCCGAATGTGGTTTCTTGAGGAGTTGAAGGTCCAAAGCATGAGATATGATATGATTGATTATATGATGATGAAATGAGCTGATGTATATGATAAATCTTATATAAAGTGTTGCATTAGACCATGTCCAATCCGGGGAGACTAAGAACCAGGATAACCTAGATAGGGGTTTGTACTCATCAACCTAAGGAAGGGTTTGTACTTCTCCACCTAGTGATGGGGCAGCATCATCACTAACCTAGATGGGGGTTTGTACTCGTCAACCTGGTTTATACTTCTCCACCTAGTGATGGAGCAACATCATCACTAACCTAGATGGGAGCTTGTACTCATCAACCTAGGGAATGGTTTGTACTTCTCCACCATGGTAATGGGGCGGCATTATCCAAACCTAGTGAGGGGTTAGTACTTCACCACCTCAGTGATAGGGCAGCATCATCACTAACCTACCAAAGGGTTGTACTATGAAAATCTAGCTTCTTCTCTCCAAGAAATATGATATCCTATATGAGCATGAGTTACTTAAGCATGTTTTACCTTAGTATTGATCATACATGTCATATTGTTATATGATATCTATTGTCTGTTGCTATGTACTTTGATTATGATGCTTAATTCTTGTTTGCATAGCATCTTACATACTCAGTTCATTTAAATGTACTAACGCATACTTTATGCCTACATGATGTACCATGTAGGAACCGGTGCCCAAGTTGATCATCCTCCTCCCCCACGTGGCTAGTTCGGTGCTACTCAAGCTAGGTGAGTCGTCCATTTCGGGAACCTTAGTCTATGTTGCTACTATTATGTATTGAGACATTCTTCTTTATTGTCTATTTTGACTATGACGGTAAGCCCGATTACTTTGTCTTGGCCCCTCCTCTTATCTATGTATTAGAGGTATTTGTTGGGCATGCTATGTATCTATGATATGAGCCTTGATTCTATTGTTCTTCATGTCTATGATATGAGCTTGTCTCTTGTCTCTTGATTATGATGATAGGGAAGTGTTTCCCCTTAGACCCGGTTTCCCCACTTTTATCTCTTGATGCTTGATTTATTGCTTCCGCGACCAAGGATATGTAATGATACTTTAAGAGGCTTGCTTGGGGTTCCTTCGGGTTCCCCTTGCGACGTGTCACATCTAGGCCCTAGGTTTGGGTCGTGACAAACTCATAATATAGTTCTAATTCCAACATGAGTATAAAATGGAAAATAAAGATGTGAATTTTAATGTATAATAGTAGAGAGGCAATATATGGGCCAGAAAGAGACATTGTAGTAGAGATCGAAGTTCGATAATGGCAATAGTGGCACAAGGATTGTTCCATTACAACCTAAAAATCATACTACTATTACAATCTCTAAAAACTCTACCAATGCCAGTAGCATTTACAACCTGATGAACCGATCCATCCACAGTAAAGCATTATGGAAAGGGATGCAAGAGGAATGGAGGATACCAGTTAACATAAGATAGATGTCAATGAACAAGTGGAGGCCAATGTGATGCTGCGTGGAAGAATTCGCTGAGAAATTGATAGCATTATTTTGATTGTCAAAGACATTGGTGTTACAAGTGCACCAAAAGCCACTGCATTATCATATAGTCTATATACTCGGACAATGTTGGACCCTATGGAAAGCCAATGACATAGTTTTGATAGTTATTGATTGGCATTGATGTACCCAACATGGATATATTCATTGAAGGGTCTACTTGTGATGTCACTAGAGGAAACACCGGCACAGACAATGGAGAAGCCATGAATGTTGGATATTGAAAATTAATGTAGTTGAAATATGAATAATCAAATAAGTCATTAATTATCAATATTCTAGTCTATAAACTAAGACAATGCTAAATTCTGCTGAAAGCCAATGAAGTAGTTTTGATAGTTACTCAATAGCATCCATGCACCTATTAAGGGGAATTCATTGTTGGGTTCATTTGTGGTGCCATCAGAGGATACATCGGAACGGACATTAGAGAATTCATTTTTGTAGGAGGGGTTGTTACATAAGCCCTAGTAAGACCCATTTGTTGAGGTACTGAAGAATAACAACAGCATACCTAGTGAAATTCAATAAAATAGGGTAAGGGAGGATAGAGTGTACGTGTTTTTTACCACTACGACTCCGAGGTAGAGCAGTTATTTCCGAAAGACAATCAACTCAAGCAAATCAAAGCAGTAATTAAAAGAAAAAATGATAGAAAAGAGAAACATGACAATTAATAACAAAACAACGCACTGAACCTTAACAAATGCAACAAGTTGTGATCATTTAAACACAATAAACCAAAGATGATATCAAATACCAAAACACACTGACAACATGAAAAGGATAATAATATGACTGGCATGGTGCTCTATACTACCACCAAGTCAAATAAAATTGTAAAACCATTAGAGAAAACATTTGTGAAGAAAAAGGAGGAACCTTTTGAAGAGGAGTCCTCAAATGCACCGTCAGATGAAACAATTGTTGGGGCCATTTGATAGGAACGAATGAAAAACCTGTTGATGGAGACATTATAGGGAGCCAATCCTAGGCAAATCAACAATCAACATAGCCATTTAATCCCCATCTAAGCAAACACATTTCTCCTCCTCTTTAGCCATGACTATCAAGAAAGTGAAGCTTGCTTTCATCGAAAGTAAAACTGCAAGGAAGTCTCACACAAGAGACGACATAAAGAATTCTTGAAAAACGCTCATGAACTTGGCACATTTTGTTGTACTGAAAAGGCAACAGTCATTTATAGTAATTACCTAAATGAACCTATTGTAGTAACTAAATTATGAGGTTGCAAATCAGATATTTTTATAAAGTTTAGGTATCTTCAGATGTTGGTTCAATCAAAAAATATGGTGACAAAAGAAGAGTTTACCATGAAAAAGATTGGAAATATAGAAGAACTGCAAAAGATAAGAAAAGAAATCACAAACAAGATGTATTAAGTGTTAAAGGGGAGAAGACATTCTGATTGACATGCACCCTTACGATTTCAATAATCTAGCTTTGTTTATCACATAAATCAAATCATTGAGGTTGTAAGGGTGAACATCAATAAGAATGCCTTTTCCTTCAACACTCCATGCATCACACTCATGATTTCCTTCCTTTATGTAGTTGTTCCTCCATTGTTCCATTCCTTTGCATAGTGAACTCTTCCTGCGTCACCATATTTTTTTGTTGAAGGAACTCTAGAAGATTCCTAAACTTTGTAAAACAACTGACTGCAACTTCATAATTTGAAAACACCACAAGTTCATTGTGGTAAGAACTACAGATGACCATAGCCATTTCAACATCATAAAATGTGCTAAGTTCATGAGCCTTGTTCAAGAACTTTTTCTATCATCTTTTCAGTTTTATTTTCAACAAAAGAAAGCAATGAAAACTTCACTTGCTTTCTATTTATGGCTTAAGAATAGGAGAAATGTGTTTATTTGGGAGGGGATCAAATGGTTATGACACTATTGTTACGTTATTCTTTGGCTAGGATTGGCACTTATTTATAAAAAAAAATTTAGATTTGTTAATTTTTGAATAGTTTGACCTAGAAAATACTTAATTATCGGTAGTCATGAATAGTTTGACCTAGAGAATACTAAATTGTCGGTAGTCATGAATGGTTTGACCTGGAGAATACTAAATTGTTGGTAGTGATTATTTTTGCATGCAACTAAATGAGAAAGTATTAGATTCTATCTCTATGAGAAAGTTCAAGGTCTACGTACATTTTGCCCTCTCCAAATCCCACTTGTGGGAGTTCATTGGGTATGTTGTTGTAACTAAATGAGAATGCATTAGATACTAAGTTGGACATTATCATCTTGAAATATATGTAGTTTATGATGTTGGTCTTGTCTTGATCAAAATTTTCAAGTCAAACTTTTCATATTAGGCAAATAAATTAAGAGGTTTAATCTAAAAAAATAGCATTTACTAAATAAGGTCAACCAATAAGAACAAGTATGTTTGCTTACTCATTTCATTCGTCAAGAAAAGTTAATTATTTTTTCGTATATTTTGATTTATATGAACAAAATAAAATATTAAACAAGCGAACATTTTAATTACTAACAATTTTTATGTATCAACTTCAATTATATTAGAATTTGAGTAAAAAGCAATCAATTTAATGATAAATCTTTTTTAAAAAGAAAGAGATATGAACTCTAAACGACCATATTACTCCCTCTGTCTCATTTTATGTGGCACCGTTTGATTTGACAGAGTGTTTGAGAAAAAAAAAAGAAGACTTTTAAAACTTATGATCTAAAATTATTCTTAGATATTTGTGTGGCTGGGAATGATTTCATTAAGGGTAAAAGATGAATTTTAAAGGTAAATTATTTCCAATTAGAGTAAGGTGACAATCTTTTTGGAACGGACCAAAAAGGAAAGGGTGTCACATTAAATGGGACGGAGGGAGTATAAATTTCTCCAATTTTGGTAGACAACATATTCGTACAACTTTTATTCTACTTTAAATTATATTAAAATAAATAAATCCTCCCTAAATTTGTTTTTCCAATTGACTAATACTAACCACCATGTTGCTCAACTCAAATTGAATGAAATTCTAAATTAGTTGAGGCAATTCAATAAAAAAATGATTGCACAAGAAACACTAATTAAAATAATTTGTTTACACATAATGAGGAAGGAAAAGAGAAATTTTGTTCATTCTAATAAAAGTACTCGAGAAGAAGAGGAATAATAAGTTAGAGATTGTCTTGCTAATTTTTTAGCAAATGAAACACATATCTTACTGTAATGATATACATACTTCTTTATGGTATCTAAATTAATTTAATCATCATGGGATACATATTCTTTCTAGCTAACCTCCATCTATATAAATCGAATAGGAATAAAAAGCAAATAACTCATCAACATTACATTCTAGTTTTGATCGTATTAAGTTTAACGGTTAAAATGTTACAATTTAAAGCTATTAGTGAATTTTGTTTCCCCAAATCAGTTCTTAGTGTCAATCAATCATATTCCATTATCAAGAAAAGAAAAGATCTTTGCTTTTAATTTAGGTAAGATTTAATTTCTTCATTACATGATTTTCCAGTCCATGTCTCATCTTTTCCTTTTGTAATGACCTCAAAGATGATTTTTAGAAATTTTTAAAAAATTACCATTTCAGCCCTCTTTATAGTTGTTCAATTTGTGATTTTGGTTTTGAAGTTTTGTTAGAAGTTGTGAAATTTAAAAAATTTCTCAAGTTTTGGAGGCTTTAAGTTGTCCAAACATCATTTTTGGTACAATCCAAAGCTACGAGTCTGTCACGACCCAAGACTAGGGTGTAGAAGAAACATGGCGAATGAGGAACCCGAAGGGACCACAATCAAGCCTTTTAACATATCATTATACATCCTTAGTCGCGGAATCAATAAAACAATAATAAGAGATAGTAAAAAGGAGATACGGAGCTAAGAGACATCCATTATATCACAAAACATCAAAAGAGTTAAAGGGAGTCAAGCTTATAGCATCATTACATAACTTGTCCAACAACATCTCTAAACATTGAACTTAGCGGGGGCCAAGACAAGAAACAGAGCTCACTCTCATAGTCAAAGCATACAATAAAGAAAAGAGGGTCTATACATAGCATAAATCAAGAGAAGTATGTCCTCGAAGTGGAGGACTCACCAACTTGCTTTGAGAGATATCGCACTAGCCATGTGGAGGAGGAGGATGATCAAGTGGGGCTCCGGTTCCTACATGGTAACATCATGTAGGCATAGAGTATGAGTTAGTACGTTTGAATGTACTAAGTATGTAGGTTGCAATGCAACAATAGATAGGCAACATAATCAAAATGCATAATAAGACAATAAATTAGGATATAGCAATATGACATGCATGAATGATACTTGAGGTAAAACATGCTTATATAGAACATATTACATGTGTAGTAAGTGACCAACATCATGATGGATTATTACACCCTACCATCCATGGTGATTGAGGTATCAAACCCTCAATTGGTTGATAGTGGTTACACCATGCCATCCATGGTGATTGAGGTATCAACCCCTCAACTAGGTGTGGCCAACTTGCAATACTATAGATACTTTTCATAAAATCAACACATATATACCTTCCTTTCATCATCATAAAGTAATCAAGTCATAGGTCATGCAATGGATCATTAATAGCTCAAGAACCCTAAACCGTACATTTTATCAAGCACTTGGTGGGTGTGTAATGATAGTTTAAGACCATTCAATTAAAGAGTGAAATCATGCACGAAATCTTGAAGTAAATCAGTCCTCCAACACTTGGCAATACCCCCATGCAATATACATTAAAATCCTTCATCAAATATAAAGATAGATCTAAGATTCATAGATTAAGACATGCATAAATAGTCACACTTTTACGAAACCCCAACATAGCTCATAATCTAATTCATAATAGAAGACCTATTAGTAAAATCAACTTAGAAACATGTGATTTAGGTAAAAAGGAAGCTTGAGAACCATGGGTGAAGGACCCAATGGTTGAAACTCACATACCTTGACTTTGGAGAATTACTTGATGAAGATTGGAAATGGAGACTTGAAGCTTGAGTGAAATCCTTAAGATCTGGATGAGTT
>JAPFFP010109823.1:0-18760 GCA_026153255.1 Solanum medicagineum
TATGAAAGTATAAAATAATACAAAAGATAAAGTAGGAGAGCAGAGAGAAGATTTCTTATTGTTTTTGAATAATATTGAGGGGTATATTACAATGAAGGAAACTCTTATATTTATAGAGGAACTGATTTGGTCTCCAAGTAAGAAAGTGAATTGGTATTCAAGTAAGATTCCTAACTCTTAAAGGAATCTAAATAATATACATTCACCATAAGGATATATTTATAACACTCCCCCTTGAATGTCTATTTGCTAGGCTATGTGCCTCATTAAAACTTTACTAGATAAAATCCTGCGGGAAAAATTCTAGTGAAGAAAAAAGAGTACACGTATCTAATAATACGCATTATTTGATGCCTCATTAAAAACCATACAAGAAGAACCCAACCGGACAAAACCTTGTGAGGAAAAAAAGAGTACATCGTGTATTAACTCCCCCTGATCTGAACATCAACCCAAAGACTTGAATCTTTGCATTCCAATCTTGTGTACCATCTTCTTGAAAGTTGCTATTGGTAGAAACTTGCTGAAAAAATCAACCACATTACCACTCGAACAAACCTGTTGCACATTTATATCACCATTCATTTGGAGCTCATGTTTATAGAAAAGCTTTGGCGAAATGTGTTTTGTTCTATCTCCTTTTATAAATCCTCCCTTTAGGATCAAGGAGTTCTGCAAGTTCCTCACTTCAATATCTTCAAGCAAACAATCCATTGCCTTTTGAAAACTCTAGAGTTTTAATTCAAGTTATGAACTTGCATAACAATATGAAAGATTCTTGATTAATTTAATCAATATGAGGATTAAAAACAAGTTTTTCAAGAACTTGTATATGCTTCCTACACTTTAAATCCTTCAATACTTTCATATCAATCTTGTCTAGTGACAACATTTAATATTAAATGCATGACATTTTCTAGTACCTAAATTGCAAGTCAAATAAGCTTTACACTTACCAAGATGTATCATTCCACTTGATAATTAGAGCATGCTTTAATATACCATAGGATTTAGATCCTCCTAATCTTTTACAATATTGCGCTATATTGTATTAAAGATATCATCAACAAAATATCCTTTTGATGATTGCAATGTGATATAACTTGTTGAGATCTAATCACTTCATTATTTTCAAGTAGCTGCCCCTCTCATGAGGTTTCATGAAGTGTTATGTCATAAGTTCTTCATGAACACGTTGCTCTTTATTATAACCATTTAGATCATTTACTCCTTTTCAAGAATCATCTTATTTTGGAACCAATTGCATGTTTCATGCATGTCATAGACTTTATCCTTCAGGGACATTCAATAAGAGTATTTCAACTCTTAATTTATTATTATGTCCCCCTTATGTTAGACAAACTAACATATCTTCCCATCTATCTTGGAGAATACATCTTTTGTGATCATAGTATATTTATTAATTATATACCGCATATCAAAATTATTAGTTGAAAATTATATGGTCCTTTACCATATACCAATTAGAGGAGAAATTGATCATAATGTGTTGGATTGATGCATATCTTTGTCTATAATTTGTCATATTTCAGATCATAAAGCTTCGTTCTCAAAAGCAATAATTTTGACCATTTATTTAAGACATTTAGTGTCAATCAGCTTGAATATTTATCAATATTATCAAGATGAATTGTCTTGATTACACATTTTGAAACTTGTGCTCTTAACTCAATTATTTTGCATAAATAATTTTACGAATGCCAAACTTCAAATTGACAATAAATACACATCTGATTATCTTATTCATGCATCCGTTTATAATATTACATGGTGATGGACGAGCCCATATTTACCTTTCATACTTTCAAACTTTAGGGATTCAGCCCCAATATTAGTTGATGGAATCAACTTATCATGAGAACAAGCAACCTTGAAGAATCTTTTATTTCTTCAATATATATCTAATAAGTAAACTTCAAGTTTACCATGACATGTGCCTTTTGCTATAGTAAATTTCTGATTTACTATTACATGGGGAGTAAATTTCAACTTTAATTCTTCTCAACTACTCTACTTCTCGTAGAGGTGAGCCATGATCCTTTTTAAATCTGTAAATGCATCTAACATTTAATTTACAATTCTTGCATATGAATAATCTTTTTTACTTGTTACTCACAAATAGAAGCACGTGGATCAAGATGAGACAATGATGAATTTTTTCATAAAATTTCTCTTTTGATATTATCATCTTCTCCCCCTAATTTTGGGAAAAGTATCCCATCAAACCGACAATCTACAAATTGAGCAGTGAACATATCTCCAGTTAATGATTCAAGATATCGAATAATTGAGGGTGATTCAAATCCAACATATATTCGTAATCTTCTTTGGGATCCCATTTTTATAAGATGTGGTGGTGCCACAGGCACATATACAATACATCCAAAAAAAATTCTTAAATGGGATATATTAGATTTTTGACCTAAAACTTATTGCAATGGAGAATGTTTATGATAATTTATCGGTCTTAGACGAATAAGTGTTGTAGCATGCAAAATTGCATGTCCCCATACAGAAGTGGGTAATCTAGTTTTTCATAAGCAATGATCTTGCTATCAATTGCAAACGTTTAATTAATGACTCAACAAGGCCATTTCGAGTATGAACATGACCAACTGGATGTTCAACTCTTATCCCAATAGATAAACAATAGTTATTAAATGCTTGAATGAAAACTCTGTAATATTGTCAAGGCAATTGGACTTAATTTGATTATCAGAAAATTGTGTCCATAATTATATTATTTGTGCCAATAATTTTGAAAATGTCAAATTGCGAGATGACAATAGGCACACATGAGACCATCTAGATGTCTAGATTGGTGAATAGGTCCATAAATATCCCCATGTATATGTTCCAAAAACACAGGGGACTCAGTCACAACTTTCATTGGTGATGGTCTCACAATCAATTTGCTTTAATAACAAGAAGTATAAGAAAATTCACCATTTAAAAGAATCTTTAGGTTCTTTAATGGATGTCCATTTGAATTTTCTTTAATTTAAATCATTATCAAAAGTTCTCATCATTCATGAATGGAACACAATCATCTTAGCATATTAGTTTATGATAGCTTAGTATCTTATTCCATGTTCACATACATTATTCAATCAGTTATCTTCTTTCAGACATTATGCACTTCTACCACATTCACTTTAGAGAATGGAACATTTTAATGGAATATATTTTATGATTTTTCGTGAAAAGCATATTATTTTGCTTTAGTCATCACTATATCATTAATATGGTGTATTGAGACTTGAACCCAATGCCTTTTTCTTATAAGGGCGTCTTACGCCATAAATTGATTGGGCTTGAACCCAATATCTTTAACTGTGAGATATTCATACTTTCAGATTCATCAAGATGATGACACAAGAATATCGTAGCATTAGCACAGTCTTGTTTTGATGCTTTATTTTCATCTTTAATGATGTCTCTAATACATTAGCATCCAACACCCACGGAAGGTAGTTTTTGCCTAAACTATGAAGGAAAACAAACTCAAGTTTTTCAAGGTTAGCCATATCAATAAAGAGAAAATAAATAATTAAACAAATAAATAAATAATACCTTAACCTTGAAACTTAACCTTCACTAGCCTTGAAACTTAACCTTCACTTTTTAAGACGGTAGAGTCTCGTGCTGATAATGTGTTATGAAAGTATAAAATAATATAATGGATAAAGTAGGGGAGAAGAGAGAAGATTTCATATTGTTCTTGAATAATATTGAGGTGTTTATTATAATGAAGGAAACTCCTATATTTATAGGGGAAAATTAACTTGGTCTCAAAGTAAGAAACTAAATTGGTATTCAAGTAGGATTCCTAACTCTTAAAGGAATCTACATAATCGTCATTCACCATATATAGAATATGTTTATAACAAATATAAAATTTTTATTTATATTAAATTGTTAATTACGAAACTAAAGAGGACTAATCACCCGTTTCGCTAAAAATGAAATACAGGCTCAAAACTTAACAAATAAGCCTAACTAATGTTTATAACTATGTGTTAGAATTAATATTTCAATTAATTTTGAAATGGTTATCAACTAAAAGTTTTTTGATTTTCAAAAGATATGAATTTGAATTGAAAATTCATTTCTTATTTATTTTGTATGTTTAGGTTCTTGAAAAATACAAGTTACTTGTGTCATGCCCCAGGATGGTATTCTAAGTGTGGGTAGCACTCGAAAACCATTGTTGGTTCCAAAGTGAACCACTTGGCTCGATCACTTAGTCAATCAACAATGGAAGACTTAGTTTAAGCATAACAACAATATTATAATGGGCTAATCAATCAGTAACCCAATTAATTAGTGGTTTCATATCAACAAGTTCAAATTTTCATGATCCAAGCTAGGCCCTAGGTATGATACGGAGATTGAGATTTCCAAAGAAATTCCGAACTAGCCTTTTTAGCATATCATAAGCATTCATAGACAATGATCAATAAATAATACGCAAAAACTTTGACTGAAGCACTAAAGGATTATAGCATGGGATAGAAATTGGGTACTAATCAACATAAAATTCGTAAATCATGTCCTACGATGCCTCTAAGTAATAGACTCAGAGAGAGCTAACACATGTCTCTAGCTCACTATAAAAAAAGTAATACCATAGTCTCAAAATAACATAAACATGATACAAGCTAGAACATAATAGGTTGCGTCCTCGGAGCATGAGGACTCACCAATAAGTCTATGAAGCAAGCGGGATCTGACCACTAAGATGAGGAGAAGAATATTACATATCCCTACATTATGAAATAATGTAGGTATAAAGTATATATTAGTATATTTGAATGTACTGAATATGTAAGCGTGCAATATAATAATAACAATATAATACAAATGACTAAGTACATGAGCAAGCAAATGAATAGAGCAAAAGTGAGAAAAGAGATGTTGATATACCAATATGCCATAAATGACATCATACATGAAAAATAATAAATTATACATATGTGAGAAGTCACCATAACTGATAATAAGACTATGTGAGCTACAACATAGAATCCCGATGTTGCCCCTATAATTGGAAAAAAAAAGGAGTTTACTTGCCAAGGTAGAACTCTACCCCTGCTATGTGGGTGTCTTGAGCTATACGGATCCACTAGCAAATCATATTGGCAATAATAATTCTCTGGTAGCACTTAGTTATGAGTTTTAGAGACTTTATATAAGGACCCCATAGGTCGAGCCCCCCCCCCCCCCACCTCAAACCCTCATTTGAAACTAATTCAAATCCCACGGAATACCTGACATACGCAAATCAAATAGTCATACATTCGTAAGCTTGTTCATAACTCATACTCCATAGTTTCATACATAAGAGTAGATCATTTCATGTAAAATAGGCAATGTAGGTGTAGGCTTTCCATCAATACCTTTCATATCTCAAATTGAGTGGATTGCATTCTAAATCACCATTTAGGCCTTATGTCATCTTATTTCATAAACTTAAACCTAAGTCTTATACTTGCATGATCATGACTTGAGTTGAAAGTTATGGTATAAATATGTTTCACAACAATAAGCTTAAAATCAAGTAATTAAGATATATTCATGCATAACCATATAGTTTAAGATCATTTGAATCAAAACTAAAGGAACACTATTATAATTTCTATAAACCTTAAGTAGCATACTTGATAAATTCATGTAGATTATGTAGTTCATGTAACTTGTGATAAATTCATGCATATTTGAGTATATAAGTACAATTTACACCATAATTTGAACAATAGAAACTAAAATCATGAAAATCCTTAATGTACATGATTTGAACTTATTGAATGAAGGAGAATGAGTTGGGCTCCAGGGGTGAAATAATGTAACCATGGATGAGAACCAACATGCCCTGATGATGAACTAAGATAATTTGGATGAATTTAGCTTGAACTTGTTTGGTCTTCGATGAATTACTTGCTTGAAGAAGAAGAGATCCTTGGGAGGTTTTCTGGATAACGAATTTATGATTTTAAGATTGAAGTATGAGTTAATGACTTTTGATAGGACAGGATAGTAAATGAAAGATAATTTAGTCCAAAAATCATCCAAAATAATATTAGGAATGAGGAAAAAGATCCAAATACTCCTACTTAAACCCAAAACTTTACGTGGACAGATCCCTTCATGAGAGGCCCACCATGAACCGTGGTAGGAACCACAACCCGTGCTGGAGCTATCGTTAACTGGGTGAGGCCTTCCGTTCCATAGGGCCCAAGATGGCCTGTGAAGGGCACCACAGCTGGTGAAGGGTCTTGTGGTGTGGTACCTTAGTGCCTAGTAGTGAGGTGCTAACCACGAGATCCCATCATGGCCAATGATGCACAACACGACTCGTAGAAAGTTCAGTGATGGGCGCCCAGTGCCCTAAGTTTGAATTTCTAGGGGAAACCTCTTTGAAACCTCATTTCATGACTTTTCAACTTATTGGACATTATAATATCTCTCCCTAGGGAATATTGTCCTTGAATGAGATGAAAGCTAGCTTGAATATAGTATAATAGATAGCATCAACTCAACATGAATGAAAAAAATACAACTAAACATCATTTTTCATAAAATTTCAAACCTTTACAATGAATGTCATTCAAAACCTATTTCATGAGTATGCATAGATGTATTATGACATAAAAGTGCAGAAACAAAGGAATTTGGAGTATTTGAGATTGAATGACTCAATACCTTAGGTTTGAGTAGAATGGAAGAGAGAAGGATATCATCCCATTATGTCTGCCTTTGCTTCCCATGTAGCACTCTAGACCTGTTGGTTCCTCCATAGGAATTTAACTGAAGAAACTTCCTTGTTCCGCAACTTCTTAACTTGTCAGTCTAAAATTTCAATAGGTATCTCCTCACAAGTCAAGTTTCCCACAACATCTACTTTCTCCAAGGGGACACTGGAACTCGGATCACCTATAAATTTTCTCAACATGGACATATGAAACATCGAATGAACTATAGTTATCTCTAATAGCAAATCCAATTCATAAGCAACACTGTCAACCCACTTCAAAATCTTATGTCCTCCCACATACTTAGGCCTCGATTTTTCCTTTTTTTTATCAAATTGCATTGCAACCTTCATGGGTGAAACCTTCAAATAAATTCAATCCCTTACATCGAACTCAAGATCCCTCTTCCTAATACCAAAATATGACTTTTGATGACTTTGAGCTGTCGTTAATCTTTTTCTTATGAGCTTCACCTTGTTCACAACATCAACTACCAAACGAGAACCAATCAATGCCATCTTGCCTACTTGAAATAAACTTACTAATGATCTACACTTTTTTCTATAGAAGGCCTCAAATGGTGCCATCTTGATACTTGAGCGGTAACTATTATTGTAAGCAAATTTGATGAGTAGTAGTGGATTTCATCCCAATTGCTCTTTAACTTGAACATACAATTCCTTCAATAGGTACTCCAGGTTTTGACTTGTTCTTTCAACTTGCTCCTCAATTTAAGGATGAAAAGTGGTGCTTGACTTCACTTTTGTACCAAGTCTTTTTTTGAAATGACTTTAAAAAATGAGAAGTAAATTGGGTACGACAATTTAATTGAATGTATAATGGAACACCATGCATTCTCACTCTCATGACCCAAGCCTAAGGCCTAGGAGTGACATGATGAATAGGAACCCTAAGGTCCCCAAACAAGTGTCGTAGCATCCACACACACATGTCATAATTATATCATCACAAAATCATCTTAAGATAAGATGTAAGCATAGCATCCATAAGAAATAAACACAACAAGCTCACACATAGAGTCTACATAACATACATCAATACAGCTAAGTCATAGATAAGACGGAGGCCAAGACATGTACTGAGCTCACACTCAAAATAAAAGACATATGATAACCATAATAGATTGTAGGTAGATAGAAGGTGGGTCTTGTCCTTGGAGTAACAAATTCTCATGAGTCCAATCTAGCAGTTAAGAGGTGGCTGCAGATCATCTCCGGTTCCAGAATGGTTAGATCCTTTAGGCAAAAAATATGCATTAGTACATTTGAATGTACTAAGTATTTAGGCATACTATGCATATGAACATGATAACCTACATTTCAATGTTAGATGACAAAGGCATGTATATATAAAGAGAGAGAGAGAGAGAGAGAGAGAGAGAGAGAGAGAGAGAGAGAGAGAGAGAGAGAAGTATAGAAGAAAGGATGTCATAATAATATGCCTTAAATCCATGATGAGTAAATGTCATAATTCTTAAACATATGGGGATGAGACCTCAACTGACATATAAGACCATGTGAGCTATTACATAGAATTCTGATGTTCTCCCTACAACGGAGGAAAGTGTGATCTACTTGCCAAAGGTAGACCATAATCTTCCTTACGGGACCATTACCCATTTCAGAAAAGATTTTACATAATCATCCACAAAGGAGCATAAACATGAACCTATGTTTGATATATAGTTATGAGAAAGAAGACTATATATAAGGACCCCTTAGGTCGAGCCTGTAAGGACCTCAACTTTGTACGACCTTAATGGAGCTTGAAAATTTGATTCAAGAATGTTTTGGACCAAGGTGACGCTTCAGGGAAGCCTTCACAGATCGTACCAAGGTATACAGACCATATACTCCTATGTGAAGCTCCACATAAAAAAATTATTGTTAACAAAGTTCCAAGACAGTGATCCAATACTTCAAAAAATTTCACTTCGACGCAAATACGGAAGGCCTTCAAATGTGTGAAATACCTTGGCCAAAATATGGATTTTTAAGGTCAAGGCTACCCATAAGGTCTACCACACAGACCGTGAAGACTCAGATGGACTGTGTGGGGTCTATGTGTGGTATACTTTGGTCTCAAACTTCACATTAAAGCCAACACTCCCCACACTAGGCCAAGAGCCACTTCAAGGTACCTACACATGGTACGTATACTTTCACACGGACTATAAAGGCTTCCTTGAAGTGTCACCTTGGCCCAAACCTTTCCCTACGACCTTAATGGATCTTGGAAATTTGTTCCAAAAAGTTTTGGACCAAGGTGACCTTTCAGAGAAGCCTCCATGGTCCTAAGGTGTACGAACCGTGTTGAGGTGCCTTAAAGTGGCCCTTGGCCTTGTGTGGGGAGTGTTGGCAATAATGTGAAGTTTAAGACCAAGGAATACCATGTATGGACCCTCTCATGGACTGCATAGTCCTTCACAATCCGTAAGGCCTTCCACATGGGCGTTGGAGTGAAAATTTTCTAAGTATTGGATCACCGTCTTAGAACTTTATAAACAAGAATTTCCTATGTTGAGCTTCATGAAGGAGTATACGGTTTGTATACCTTGGTACGAGCCGTGAAGACGTCCGTGTGGATGATGACGTTTCAATTTTTTCGAAGTATGGAATTACCTTCTAGGACCTTCTCTTGGAAAAATTGTTTTATAAATGTTGGATCACAGGAGGAGTATACGGACTGTATACCCCTCCATACGGACCCTGGCAATATCTTTTAACTCATTTTACTAATGTCATTTTCGTAATTATGGTTTATCCTAAGGGTCTTTGTGACTTTCTATGCTACCTAAAGATATTCAAATGAGCTAAACTCTATTTCTCTCATTCAAATTCGCTCTTACACTTAGAATTATTTCAACTTACTCTTAAGAACTCTCTCAATGACTAGTGAAGAATTAGCTTGGATTCAAGGAAGGACTTCAATCTTCATCAAATTCTTCTTAGGACTTCAAGTTTCATCAAATTCTTCTTACTTTCTCTTGGTGAACTTAGGTATGTGAGATTGATTCTTGGTCCCTTTTAACTAAGAAGTCCCAAACTCTTGTTCACTTGATTTATGGAATGTTTTCTTACTTTAAATATGAGTTTTGAAGATTATTGTTTACCAAATTCAATTGAAGTATGGGCTATGCTTTATTGCTGATTTTAAATTGATTTAATCCCTAATTATGAAGATTTGAATATGTATTGTCCCTTTAAAGTTTAATTTGAGCATGAGTAATTTAAATTGTGATTTTAATGCGGATTTTACTTATGGATTTACTTGAATTTCATATTGTATTGATGATGTAAGACTGAATCCACATTGCCCATTTCTATTCACATATCATTCATGGAATATGCTCATGTGCAATATTCATTCATGAGCATTAGATTTTATGGAATTATTAGTGAATTAATCTCACATATGATTTATGAAAATAATTTAGTGAGTTAAGCTCACATATATGGTTATGACAAGAATATGATCATATAAATATCTATTTTTATTGGCTCTTTGAGCATATTGGGTATTTTCACTATATTGTTAAGTGAATAAGCTATTCTTATGCATGAAAAGTATGAATTGAAATGTGATTTGACTTTTGAGTTAAAGTGTAAATGATTATGAAGAATGTTTGGCTTTTGTGCCCAAGTATGCATTGAAATGATTTGAAATGACTTGTGCCTCTTTTGAAAGCATGTATATTTATAAGTATTTTTATGTGATGATGGCTAGCACCAAATGGATTGGGGGCATCTGGGCTATACCTAAGGGTGCTCTTCCTTTCCTTCAATTATGTGCTAGCATAGGTATATAGGTAGCCATTACCAAAATGACCGGGCCTTAAGGAATGTTACACATTGATGTGATATGAAATGAAATAAAAATCCTTCTGAAATGACCAGGTCATAAGGAAGGTGGTCATCACACCGAAATGACCGGGTCGTAAGGTGTGGTGTAGATTATCTTTGGCAAGTAATCTTATCGATGGGAGGTCAACATCGGGCAAATTCATGTAATAGCTTGCATGAGTTTCAAATGTTGGTTATGGTCCTATCCCCAATATATACGAGCATTATTACATTTCATGCATCACGAATTTCATGGCACATTGTTTTACTACATCTCTTTCTATATTATGTAACCTTGACATTCATATGCATTGCATACCCACATATTTAGAACATTCAAATGTACTAACATATTCTTCTTAATACATGATCTAACCATGTAGTGACCGAGGGCTACCTTCATCCACCGTACGATGGCTAAATTGGATCTTGAGACACTTATGGTAGTGAGTCCTATCTTCCAAGGACAAACCACCATTCCTCTACCTATGATGTTTAGTTTATGTTTTTTACCTTGAGAGTGAGCCCGGGACATGTCTTGGCCCCCATACTATCTTTTGACTAGAGGCATTGTTGGACATCTTGTGGATGCTTGTGTGGTTTATGTTATGTGTTGTATTTGGAGATTTTTTTTATGATTGTGGTTATCTATTAGATATGATTATTATGAATTGCTCATGAGTAATATGATATGGATTAGGATGTGGAAATATGAAAGATGTTAAGTCACGAAGTGCCCCCATAGAGCGAGTCATACTTACCTTCCCCTTAGTTCTTATATGCTAATGTGTTATGTGAATCAATGTTACTCCCTATCCTTATGACATTCCCATAGCATGAGTCCTACTTTCCCATCCTTTAGAACTATGTGTTAATTATTTGTGTACGTTTCTCAACCGATGATGTGAATATGGATACTTTTAAGGCTTGTTGGGACACTCGGGTTCCCGTTCGCCATGTCACTCCTAAACCCTAAGTCCATGTCGTGTAAAGATTGGAATCATAATACTAGTTTTGTTAATGATCCTCATAGTCCAACATGCCGTGTCTAGTAGAGTTCTATTCATGGGTGTGAAGTGTACCATGCCTCTAAGTGGGAGGCTATGATGGTATTCTAGGAATTGTCTCACTTCTTCATATCTTATGTCATTCTTTGGATCATATATTAAGGTTTTCTAATCCTGATGATGTCCTTGCTATATTATAGAAGATGCCTCTATGAAGAGCTACTTACTAAGACCGGCCTCGGCTAATGTTGGCCAAGTTCCACAAAAGGCCTATGGAAGAACCTATCTCTAATGGTGAATTGTGCATGACTTTTGCTATGCTTGCACAAGTGGTGACTTCTCAGACTAGGCAGGCTAATCTTCCTCCCCGTGATCCTACGTGGACTTCTAGGGTGAGAGATTTCACCTAGATGAATACTTAGAAGTTCTAGGGGTCAAAGTCTAATAAGGATGTTGATGAGCTCACTAAGGTATTGACTATTATGGGAGTCACTTCTGAGTATAAAGCTGAATTGGCTGCTTATTAGTTGAAGGTTGTGGCTCAGGTGTGCTACACTCAATGGTTGATGAAAAGGGTTTGTGGTAATGTTGTCAATTGGGAAGAGTTTAAGTTTGCATTTCTGGATCATTTCTTCCCTATTGAACTTAGGAAAGCTGATGACAAAATTCATCAATTTCAAACAGGGTGGTATGAGTGACGGACTATGCCATCAAGTTCAAAAAGCTCTCTAGGTATCCTATGCTTGTGGCTGACCCTAATGCAAGAATGCACAAGTTTATTTTTGGTGTCTCTGATTTATTTGTGAGGGATTGTCGTTCAACAATACTTATTTACGACATGGACATCTCCAGGCTCATAACTTATGCTGAACAGATTGAGGGGGGAAAGATCAAGGAGAAGATGGTGCACGATTATAAGAGGGTCCGTTAGGATGGTGGGTTCTCCAACTCCAAGGGTAATGGTTATGGTTGCTTTTAACACGACCAAGGTTCTAATGCTAGATTTGTCAATTCTAGGGTGTCTCTTCCCAAGGCACTGGTTGGTGGTGGACCATTGCTTCCCTTGTGTGACAGACGCGGAAAGAATCATATGAGTGCTTGTTGGAAGGATTTAGGTGTGGTGACAAGAACCACAAGGCTGCTGATTGTCCTAAGGTTTCTTAGAAAGGCCAATGTCAGGTGGCTCAAGGTGGTCAGGGCTAGCAAAGAGCCCCACAAGGTATTGCCCTAGGAAACAATAGGTTCTATGTTTTGCATGCTCGTCAGGAAGTTGAGGAGACTCCAGATGTTGTGACTGGTATATTAAAAGTCTTTGATTTTGATGCTTATGCTTTGCTTGATTCGGGTGCAAATATATCTTTTGTGACTCCTCTGTTGGCTGTTGAGTTTGGTTTGAATCCTAAAACCTTAAGGAAGCCTTTCATTCTATACTCATATGGGTGAATCTATTGTTGCTTATAGGGTTTATCAGGGTTATCCTGTTTCTATATTGCATAAAGTATTCCCATGTGACCTTGTGGAACTTAAGATGTTTGATATTGATGTTATTCTCAGGATGGATTGGTTGCATGCTACATATGCCTCTATAGATTTTAGAATCTGGAAAGTCAAGTTCCAATTTTCGGATAAGCCCATTCTTGAATGGAAAGGTAGTGACACCGCTATTAAGGGTCGATTTATTTCCTACCTTAAGGCCCAAAAGATTATTTCTAAGGGGTGTATTTATCATATTGTGAGGGTCAAGGATGTGGAGTTCGAGTTACCTACTCTTGGATCGGTTTCGATGGTGAATGAGTTTTCGAATGTGTTTCCTAAAGACTGGCCTGGTATTCCTCTCAAAAGGGAAGTAGACTTTGGCGTAGATCTTCTCTCAGATACTAAACATATCTCTATTCCTCCTTATCGTATGACACTGGCTAAGTTAAAAGAATTGAAAGACCAGTTGAAGGATTTGCTGGAGAAAGGCTTTATTAGGCCAAGTATATCTCTATATGGTGCTCCGGTGTTATTTGTAAGAAAGAAAGATGGATCTTTTCAGATGTGCATTGATTATACGCAATTGAATAAGGTAATCATCAAGAATAAATATCCGTTGCCAAAGATCGATGACTTGTTTGATCAACTTTAAGGGGCCACCCATTTCTCAATGACTAACCTTCGTTCTGGTTATCGTCAAGTGAAGGTTAGAGAGTGTGACATTCCTAAGACTACTTTTTTGGATAGGTATAGGCATTTTGAATTTGTGGTAATGTCGTTTCGATTGACTAATGCTCTTGCTGTGTTTATAGATGTTATGAATTGAGTGTTCACGCCATTTCTTGATAGTTTTGTGGTTGTCTTCCTTGATGATATCCTTATTTATTCCCAAAGTTAGCAGGAGTATATGGATCATTTGAGGTAGGTTCTTCTGACTTTGAGGGAGAAGAAATTGTATACTAAGTTAGCAAATATGAGGTTTGGTTGGGTGAAGTAGATTTTGTTGGTCATGTGGTATTTGGTGATGCTATTAAAGTTGATCCAAAGAAGATCGAGGCCGTGAAGATTTGGTCTAGACCATTGACTCCTTTGGATATTCAGAGTTTCCTTGGGTTGGCTGGTTATTATAGAAGGTTTGTTGAATGGTTCTCATCTATTACATCTCCATGACTAAGTTGATTCAAAAGAAGGCAAAGTTTGTATGGTCGGATAAGTGTGAGAAAAAGTTTCAGACTTTGAAGGATCGGCTTACATCGGCTCCTATTTTGACTTTACTGGATGGTGTAGATAGGTCTGTGTATATTGTGATGCGTCCCAGATTGGGTTGGGTTGTGTTCTTATGCAACATAGGAAGGTGATAGCTTATGTATCAAGGCAGTTGAAGGTGGATGAGTGTAATTACCCGACTCATGATCTTGAGTTAGCGACGGTGGTGTTTGCTTTGAAGATTTGGAGGCACTACTTATATGGAGTTCATATTGATGTTTTCACCGATCACAAGAGTATGCAATATGTGTTCACTCAAAAGGATCTTAACTTGAGGCAAAGAAGATAGTTGAAACTCCATAAGGACTATGGCATGAGCGTGTAACATCATCCTGGCAAGGTGAATGTTGTAGACGATGCTCTTAGTAGGCTATCTATGGGAAGTGTATGTTGACGAAGGGAAGAAAGAGTTAGTGAAAGATTTTCACTGTTTGGCTAGAATGGGTGTTAGGTTGGACGACTCTAATGATGGTAGTATTCATGTCCAGAATGGGGTCGAATCTTCTATAGTTGTTGATGTTAAAACTAAGAAAGATCTCGATCTGTTGTTGGTTGAGTTGAAACAATTGGTTGTCAAAAAGAAGATAGAGGTCTTCTCCTAGGGAGAGATGGTGTGCTTCGGTATGAAGATTATCTGTGTGTCCCAGATATGGATGATTAGGAGGGTAATCATAAGTGAAGCCCATAACTCTCATTATTCTATTCACCGGGGATCTGCTAAGATGTATCGCTATTTGAGGGAACTTTATTGGTGGCATGGTATGAAGAATGATATAGCTAAGTTTATATCTGAAAGCTTTAATTGTCAACAAGTGAAGGTAGAGCACCAAAGGCCCGGTGGTTTGACTCAAGATATTGAAATTCCTACTTGGAAGTGGCAAGATGTGAACATGGATTTTATTGTTGGTTTGCCTCAGATCCAAAGGCAATTTGACTCAATTTGGGTTATTGCCGATTGGATGACTAAGTTGGCTTATTTCCTACTGGTCAAGTCTACCTTTAGTGTCGTAGATTATGCACGGTTATATATTCAAGAGTTGGTAAGGTTGCATGGTGTGCTAGGTCTATCATATCACATCGTGACACCCAATTTACTTCACACTTTTGGAGGTCATTTCAAAGAGGACTTGGTACTAAGGTTAAGTTGAGCACCGCCTTTCATACTCAAACCGATGGACAAGCCGAGAGTTTAATTCAAACTTTTGAGAACATGTTGAGGGCTTGTCTATTGGAATTCAAGGGTAATTGAGATGATCATCTTCCACTCATCGAGTTTTCTTATAATAATAACTTTCATGATAGCATTAGTATGGCACCATTTGAGGCGTTGTATGGTAGGAGATGTAGATCTCAAATAGGGTAGTTTGAGTTGGGAGAGATGGCTTTGATTGGTCCGGATTTGGTGTTGGAGGCTATGAAGAAGCTGAAGTTGATTAGGGAGTGGTTGAAGACGGCCCAAAGTCACCAAAAATCTTATTCAAATGTTAGGAAAAAGGATCTTGAGTTTCATGTTGGGAATTGAGTGTATATAAAGGTCTCATCTATGAAGAGTATAATGTGATTTGGAAAGAAGGTCAAGCTAAGTCCTCGGCATATAGGTCTTCATGAGATTGTTGAGCGGATTGGGAATGTGGCTTATAGGTTGGTTTTGCCTCCGGATTTGGGTTCTATTCACTTGGTTTTCCATCTGTCTATGTTGAGGAAGTTGGTTGGTGATCCTAGTACCATTGTGCCTTTGGAAGGTGTTGAGGTTGAGGAGAACTTTTCTTGTGAGAAAGTTTCGATTGAGATTTTGGATAGGGAAGTAAAGCGGTTTTGCAACTAGGATGTGGCTTCAATTAAGGTGCTTTGGAGAAATCAACATATGGAGAGTGCTACATGGGAGGCAGAGTTTGACATGATGAAATGATATCCCTATCTTCTCCAATCTACTCAAGCCTAAGGTATTAGGTTCTTTATATTCCGAGTCGTCCTAATTCTTTCACTCTTGAGTCTCATTGCATGACATGTATACATGTGAATGAAAATGATTTTTATGATGTTCTGAATGATTTGAATACATTTTGATATGTGTTTTAATGACTTTATGATTTTCAAGTGATGAAATATGCATTGTATATTATGTTTTGATGTTTCATGCTCTAAGTCAAGCCTTTCGAGCCTTGTTCTAGCACATTCGAGGAAGAATGTTCTCGGGGGGAGGTGATGTAAGGATTCGAACTTTGCACGACCTTAATGGAGCTTGGAAATTTGGTTACAGAAAGTTTTGGACCAAGGTGACGCTTCAGGGAAGCCTCCACGGTCCGTGTGAAGGTATACAGACCATGTAGAGGTGCCTTGAAGTGGTCCTTGGCCTTCTGTAGGCAGTGTTGGCTTTAATATGGAGTTTGAGACCGAGGCATACCACACATGGACACTACACAGCCCGTGTAGTGGACTATCTGGGTAGCTTTGGCCTTGAAAATACACATTTTGGCTAAGACAATTCACACATGGACCATTTCACAGACCGTATAGTCTTTCATGGTCCGTGAGGCCTTCTGTATGGATGTCAGAGTAAATTTTTCTAAGTATTGGATCAGCGTCTCAAAACTTTGTCGATAAGAATTTTCTAAGTGGAGCTTCACGGAGGAGTATGCGGTATGTATACCTTGGTATGAACCATGAAACCCTTTGTATGGATGATGACATTCAATTTTGTCTAAGTATGGAATTATCGTCTTAGACCTTCGTCAATGAATTTTTTTTCTAAGTGTTGGAACATGGGAGAAGTATATGGACCATATACCCTATCACGGGCCGTATACCCCTCCATACGAACCCTGTCAACATTTTTCCACTAGTATCATTAATGAAATTTTCTTAATTATGGTTTCTCCTAAGCGCTTTTGTGACTTTCTATGCTACCTAAAGACACTCAAATGACCTAAACTCTATTTCTCTCATTCAAATTCAATCTTTCACTTAGAATTATTTCAACTCACTCTTAAGAACTCTCTCAAAGACTAGTGAAGAATTAGCTTGTGATTCAAGGAAGGACTTCATTCTTCATCAAATTCTTCTTATTTTCTCTTGGTGAACTTAGGTATGTGAGATTGATTCTTGGTCCCTTTCAACCAAGAAGACCCAAAATCTACTTCACTTGATTTATGGAACTTTTGCTTGCTTTAAGTATGAGTTTTGGAGATTATTATTTATTAAATTCAATTGAAATAATATCTATGCTTTATTATTGATTTTAAATTGACTTAAGTTCTAATACATTGAAATACATGATTATTGTGAAGATTTGAATATGCATTGTCCTTTTAAAGTTTTATTTGAGCATGAGTAATTTAAATTGTGATTTGAATATGGATTTTACTTATGGATTTACTTGAATTTCATATTGTACTGGTGGTTTGTGAATCTACATTTCCCATTGCTTTTCACATTTCATTCATAGCATATGCATTCATGTGCATTGGATTTTATGGAATTATCGATGGGTTAAGCTCACATATGATTTATAAAAATGATTTTGGTGAGTTAAGCTCACATATATGGTTATAACAAGAATGTGATCACATAAATCTCTATTATATTGGCTCTTTAGCATATTGGGTGCTTGCACCATTTTGTTGAGTGAATGAGCTACTCTTATTCATGAGAAGTATGATTTGAAATATGATTTGGCTTTTGAGCCTAAGCGTAAATGATTATGAAGAATGTTTGGCTTTTGAGCCCAAGTGTGTATTAAAATGATTTGAAATGACTTGTGCCTCTTTTGAAAGCATATATATGTATAAGTATTCTTGTATGATGATGACTTACCACCGAATGGATTGGGGGCATTAAGGCTATCCCCAAGGGTCCTCTCCCTTTACTTGAACTATGTGCCAACATAGGTATATTGATGACTATTACCGAAATAACCAAGTCATCAGGAACGGTTACACATTGATATGATATGATATGATATGGAATGGAATGGAAATCCTTCTGAAATGACCGAGCCGTATGGAAGGTGGACATCACACCGAAATGACCGCGTCATAGGGTGTAGTGTAGATTACCTTTGGTAAGTAATCTGCTCTCACCTGATGAGAGATCAACATCAAGCGCAAATTCATGTAATAGCTCACATGAGCTTGAAATGTCAGTTATGCTCTCATACCCACTATATATGAGCATTATTGCATTTCATGCATCATAGATTTCATGACATATTATTATACCACCTCTCTTGTTATATATATATATATATATATATATATATATATATATCTTTATATATTGTGTGCCCTTGCCATCTAATATTGAATGCAGGTTTAATAAGTCATATGTGTTGCATGCCCACACAGTTAGTACATTCATATGTACTAACACATACTTT
>JAPFFP010109833.1:0-18758 GCA_026153255.1 Solanum medicagineum
TTAAGCTACGCCATATTCGCCACAACTTTTCCAAATAAACGATTAACTTCGACTAATTAACTTTACGGGGTCTAACATTTTGTAAAGAAAAATTTGATTCAAAACTTAAATAATTTAAGAGAAAACTAATTTGCTTTAATCCCTTCTGCGACTTCTTTGATCCAATTGTTAATCGTGAAAAATGACTTTTTTAAAGAAAAAATTGATTGAAAACTTAATTAATTTAAGAGAAAATCATTTTTTCAAAAAAAAAAATAGTAGTAGTAGTAGTAGTAGCCTTTAGCCCATTTATCCAAAAAATGGGCGGGTGCAAATTTTCTTGGGCTTTTAATCCCCTTTTAGCCTGTGTATACACAAGATGTATACTAGTGTATGCAAACATATACGCTCCCTTTTATCAGGTGCATGAACATATAAATATCTTTAAGAACCTGTAGTAGCCTAAGGTTAACCCGAAATGCAAGGGTGGAGTCTAAAGCGAACTCGGATTGATGTCACATGCAAAGAAAATAAAATTACATAAGTATTGCCCAACTTAAAGGTAAACAAAGAGATACATAGTGAGATCTCACACATGCAAAACCAGATAATAACATTTCTAATAGCCAACAATTGAAATGGAAAGGAGTAGGAACCATGTAGACAGGAAAGAAGACAATTTAATGTTATAACACCTAACACAGTGAAAGAGCTAAAGCTAATAGGATGATATTCATAACATTGACATTTCTTATCAGGTTTTACACAAGGGTGTTTCAACATATATACAAGCACTAACTATGTCAAGGTGCAATATAGAGAGATGCATTTAGCAATTTTGGAAAATAGAAGGACATGCATGATTTTTAGTCAAATCGTTTCAAAACAAACAGTGAAACCACAAGAATTTTGCATTTTTTAGGACGAGTAATCAAGCTTGTCTTGAAACAGAAATGGGTTTACACATCAATAGACCAGCCAACATTTCAGCATATAGAAATCGAATAGATGATCATCTCCATAAGATATGACACGATTGACATCGAATAAAAATGAAATCGAGGAAAAGGTTACCTTTATTCGGGCAGCGAACTGAGATTCGAGCTTGAGCGACACCACCTTCACTTAATATGAACTAAAATTGGAAGAAAGACTATTCGTTGTTTTTTTGAACTGTGGATTATGGAATGAGAAAACAAGAACAAACTATAAAAACTTGTATTTTGGAGAGGAAGATCACCAAAAATCCTCCCTCCTTCATGGTCGCAAAAAATGAGATTTTATAGAGGAACTTTGAATTTTAAAATTGGAACGTTATTGATTTTTGTTGCTAGCTTTTGCTGGAAATTTTTGAATGTTGGGGATGTTTTTTTTTTGTTCAGTAGAGGTTGAAGAAGAAAGAGGGACATGTCGTCCCATTAAAAGAAAAAAGAAAGTCAAAAAAAGCTAAAGTGACAAAGAAAAAGAAAAAGTGAAAAGGGGAGCATGCGGGGTCGAATTTAATGCGGAGTTAAATTTAAACACATGATGAATTAAAATAGATCAATTAACGAGCTTCTTTAAAATTAAATCAACTCAATTGCTATCTAGTAAATTTCAAAAATAATTTGTAAAAATAAATAAGAATATAATTTCTTTTTTTTGAATAGTTATGAAAAAGTACGTAATTACATACGTACAAAGTATATGAAATAACTTAAAACATATATTTTTTTACGAAAATAATTATTTCACATTGTTAAAAATTGAAGAAACTCGATAACTAATTTATAATGTGGAGGGTCGAAATTGAGTGTCAACACCAGTCACAGTGAAAAAATAAATGGAAAACTATTTCTTGTAATTGTTTTTCACATAAGCAACAAGTATCATCATTAATTGATATATTCATCTTAAGCAATCTGTCCTTAGTCAGGAGCTTGTTTTGTGCAGCAAGCCATATAAGGACCCTATGCTTTGGTTGGATCATTGCATTCCATACAAGTTCAACAATATGGAATCGTCTCTGCTCACCTATCAATTCTATCTAGCTTCTTGCAATAGAATAATTCCTTTGGGAGTGAGTTTGTACCTGTCATTAACATACCAATTCTTCATGCTATCCTTTAAAGAATAAATTTTCTTTCAATACCAACTACTTTTTGGAGAGGCTTTATGTGTCCATATGTCTTCGTGGTCCTTCATATACAGTTCATGAACCCACTTAATCCACAACGAATCCTTCATTGTTATCAATAACCACAGTAGTTTACCAACACATATTGTGTTCCATGCCCTGCAATTATTGATGTTCAAACCTTTTTTTGTTTTTTGGATGGCAAACTGGTTTCCAAGATACCAGTGAGATTCTTTTCTTGTCAATTGTAGCACCCCAGAAATACTCTCTACATTTCTTGTCCACTTCTTTCAGGATGCTTTGAGGCAGAATAAAAATAGCCCCCCAAAAATTATAGATTGCAAAGAATACTACATTAATTACTTGAATTCTAGCTGGATAGGAGAGTTGCTTGGAATATGTCTTGGTGATCCTAGATGTGATCTTGTCCACTAGTTGCTGACATTCTAGTTTGCTCTACTTTTTGAAGATAATGACAATCCTAAGTATCTTATAGGAAAGCTACCAATTGTCAACCCTGAACTCTCTAGTAATTGTGTCCTGACTTCATTGTTCACCCCTGCTAGGAATATACTAGACTTGTCCATATTTGGTTCTAGCCCCGTTACGTCATCAAAGTGTTTCAAAGCTTCCATCACTCTTTTCACTGAGCTTACTGCACTTTTACAGAACACCATCAGATCATCCGCAAATATCAAATGAATTAACCTAATAGCCTTGCACATAGGATGGTACTTGAAATCTGATAAGCAACTCATGACCTTCATAGTTCTAGACAAGTATTCCATGACTAGGACAAATAGGAGGGGTGATACAGGGTCCCCTTGTCTTAGTCTTCTTCCTCCAAAAAAATCATAGTTATTACTAGTCACCCGTACAAAAAATTTAGTTAAGGTTACACATGTCATAATTAGTTCAATAAATTTCCCAGGGAATCCAAATCCAAGCATCACCTCCTCTATGAACTCCCATTAAACCATATCATAGGCTTTTTTGAGATCTATCTTCATTATACACCTTGCAAAAGTCGTTCTTGTATAATGTCTTAAAAGATCATGACAAATCAAGACGTTGTGTAACATTGATCTACCTTGCACAAAAGTAGCTTGATTTTCAGCAACCAAGTTGTTAACAATCCTTTTTTATCGTGTACAGATCATTTTAGAAACACATTTATAGATGACATTGCAACAAGATGTTGTTTTGTATTGGCTAGCATGTTCTAGTCTTTCTACCTTTGGAATTAAGACAATAGCGGTAGAATTGATTTGCTTTAAAAGCTTCCCATTCTGAAAAAATTCTAGTACAGCCTCAGTGATATCTGTTCCAACATTATTCTAGACAGCTTTAAAAAATCCACTTCCATACCCATCAGGTCCTGGACTCTTGTTACTATCTATACTAAATATAGCATGTTTAACATCCTTACTAGTGAATGGTTTTATCAATTCAACCTGTTGATCTATTGGAAGCTGTTGTGTCACAAGATGAACTAAGATACTTTATTCACAATTTTTCTTTTACTAGTCATAGCATGTTGTTCATGGATTCAAAATAAATGATAACAGATACATATACTAAACAATGTCCACAACATTCTCCTTTTCCTACATAATGAAAAGATCTCTAGGCCGGGTGGATCGTTATTCTCACTAACATAACCTCTGCAAGCCTTGTCAGTCTCGTATTTTCATAACGGTGCAACACACCTCCTACGAAGATACTCTGTATCCAGATGATTAGTTGGGACAGGAATCCCGTTGCTTAAGTATTCAGCGTATACAACAACCAATACACTGCAGTCATTGAAAATATGTAATCAAAAATTAATTATAGGTGAAAAAAAGATAAAAGCAATAACACATGTAAATATTTTTTTTAATATTGTGGATATATCCAATATGTAGGTATCATCAATACACTGCATATTCATAGTATTACGTTTCAATAAATAAAAGATACCTTATTTCATTCTTATAATATGTATCATTATTGTGTATCAACATGCATATCCACATGAAGTAGGTATCATCATACAACAATACAAATATAAATTATCTATCATCACTTACTACATAACGTTTAGAAAGTTGTGTATCAATTAAACATGTATCAATATTCTATTGCAAACATTTTAAATCTGGTATCAGTTTAGCAAGTATCAATATTCTAGTGCAGACACAATAATCTATTGTAAAACATGTCTCAATATTATATTGCAAACATCTATTAAGGTGTATCAACTTAATAGGTATCAATTTTCGGTATCAGTTTTAGATGAATAAGAAATCTTATTTGATACTTTATGTTAATTGAATGTGGAACAATTGATGCCCAATACAACACTGCAAAAACCCCTAATGAAGAAGTAAGCACAATCAATGAACGAAATTATGTTAAAAGAACAAACTTTTGATAAAGAAGGACGAACAATAATGGGTTTAACTTTTTTCTTCTTCTTCGAAGGTGTTTTTTTGATTGAAGATTTGGAACTTGATTCCGTGTCCTCCATCACTACCGTCTCTTCTAGAAAAACTTTGTCAACTGAATCAGCCACATTATTAGGATCTACTTCTTCCGTTGCATCTATTGAAAGTGAAGGAACGTTATCATTATCAGCAATAGATTGGGTTAAGTCAAGACTAAAAGAAAGACATGAATCCATAAAAATATTTTTTAGTTGATACAAAAACAAAAGAGAGAAAAAAAAAAGAAAAATGGTTTCCTATTGAAATGAAGAAACACTGACGGTCTCTTATTTTTCCAAAATAATTTCAAAAAGGCAAAAGTTTAAAATTAAACTGTAAAAGGGAAGCAATTAATTAGTGATTGACATTGATTAACTATTTGCCAAAAAAAAAAACTAGTCCTGATAATAGCTATTAGAAGTTGAGGGAGAAGGTTAATTGCTAAGTATCACACGGTTGGATAGAGAATGCAAAAGAACAAATTGAGATTTTTGTAATTTTTTTAAATGGTAGGAAATTTTGGAGATTATGGTAAGATAAGTTGTGTATTTGTATAATTTTTTTTAATTTTTCTTGATGACCATCTATTGATTACAATATAATTACTTTAAATTAACTATAAATCAAATTAATTGACCCTAAATTAATCCTAACCTGTTCTAACTAACCCTACCCATTAAATTAAACGAAATTAAAACAACAGCAAAAGAGAATACAAAATTTCCTTTATGTTATGAAAATAAATCTAAAATTAACTAGAATATATTTATGTAGCAAAATGAAAGCTAAAAGATTAACAGAAGAAGAGAAGAAAGGAAGAAATGTATCTATGTTTTGTCTCAATATGTTTCTTATTCTCTACGAGGCAATATATAGCAAACTAAAAGAAGCATGCATCATTATGATGCGGGCCCCATAACATACATTGACAAACTTTTCCTTTAGCTTTTGCCAGCATTCACGTTCAACACTCCACCTAAATTATCCATATAAAAGAAAGGTTCTAATTAATTAGTTGCCTCGTTAAAAATCTTGCCAGAAAAACTCGGTAGGATAAAGCCTGGACTAAGAAAAAAAAATACGGCGTGTGTTGACACTCAATTTTGATCGACCTATAACTCATTTTCGATTGTCATTTGATTAAATAGATATTTTTAAAACTTTTAAAATAAATAAGTTTATTTTCAATTTTATTCAATAATTTACGCATTTTAATACCTTTTAAAATTTGTTTGTCATTGTTATTACTATTATTATTTTTTAGAAAAATATTTTATTATAAATTACTTTCATTATCATCATTATTATTTAATAATTATAATTTTAGTGGTAATAGTAGTAGCAATATTTGTTATTTTTATATTATTGTTGTTGTTACTTTCATTATTTTACTTAGTATTATTTTCAGTATCATATTTTACTTTTCATCAATTTTTAATTTTAAAAAAATAATGTTAAATGTTTTTTTACATATATATTACATATTTTCTTTACATAAAAAATTATTAATTTTTTAATTATTATTATTAATTAGATAACAATCAATTCAATTTCATCCCAATTTATTTAATTCATAACCCTTTTAATCCAATATATTTCAATTTTGGTCAATTCCTACATATTCCTTTCAATTCTAGCCTAATTGAGTCAAATGTGCCCCATTTTTAAACTCCCAAATTCAATTTCACTTTATTTAAATCTGGATCCAACTTATTCTTAAAGATTTAATCTCATCCATTCATTTTATGTCGATCAACAGCCACGATTCAATCTATTTTTTATTTTACTTTTTAATAAAACAACCCAAAATCCCTAGTTTCAACCCATTTTCCTCCTCTTTGCACCAGTAAGCCGTCACCCTTCATCTGTACCACCACCCCATCGGCAAACGACTGCAGCCTCCGCTCTTCCTCCGCTTCTCCTTCTCTTCCCCTTCCTCGTCAACGGAAACCATCGGCGATCTTCATCTGTCCGAAATCCCAATGATCCCAAGAGCAGCCTAAACGAGCGCCTTTCCCCTTTTTTCTCTAGTCTTTCAAGTTCGAAAAATCACCCACTCCGATGAAACAAACTCGGGTCAGCAAAATCTAATGAAATAGACTAAAAATTGGTGAAAATGCTTTGCATTTTAGAGCATTGAGATTCGGTTTGATTTATTACCTATGATTTCTTGTTCTCTGAATTTTGAGTTTGTATATTTATTTGTTGAAAAATTTAGATTGTTATGTGATTCTGATAATGCTCTTTTCTCTTAGGGGTCGTTTGGTTTGAATACAAATTATGATGGGATAAGTTATGGTGGGATAAGTTATGTTGGGATTAGTAATGAAGGGATAAGTTATGCTGAGATTATTTCCTATTGGGTGTTTGGTTTGTTGCATAAATTTTAAGAATGTGTTGTTTGTTTACAGAAATACCCTTCACTTTATTAGTTTTTTTATACATTTTCTTTGCCAGCTTTAGTTATTTATAATTCATTTTTAAAATAAACCTTTTATCTTATATAGTTTAAATATTTTTATGTGTGCACGGTATGCATTTAAAAATAAAACTTTCTTCTTATTTAATTTAAAAATAGAATTTCTATTTTTAAGTTTATTAAAGTAAAAAAAATTATGAAAAACCAAAATATAAAAAATAAGAATTAGTCAATAAAAGTTATATTATATAGTGTAATTTTTAATAGAAAAATTGTAACACCCCGTAAAATTATCGAAACGCCCCAAAACATAACCGTGTGCACAACACGTCTTCCAAAGTTTCGATGAAAAATCTGAGATCGAATTTGCAATCAGCGTGAAAAATCAAGTGAGAAAATGATTCGACCGATTTAAGAGCAACAAGAGCGAAAAATACATTTTGCTAATTTTCACCCTGACAGTGTCTGTTTGCGCCCTTGGCGCAACACAGAGGGAGCGCGGAGACACACTTAGTGTTTCCTTGCTTATTTTCATCAGGAAATTGAATTTTCAGAAATTCGCAAAAATACACTGGTCCGCGCCCCTGACGCGTCGCAGACCAGTGTACCATTTTAAAAATTCTTCTTTTAATTACGGGAAGGGAATTATAGGTATTCTCGACCTATTACTAAGTCCTAAAACGTTTCTAAAAGTTGTTTATTACTAATTAAGGGTTTCAAAAACCCATTTTTTCTTAAGTTCCTACGTGAGAGTTCCTGAGAGAAAAAAAAAACAGAGAGTGGAGGGTTTCAAATTCAGGTGCAAATTCTTGAAGGAGACTTGACAATTATTCAATCCCATGTATGTAAAGGCTACTCAGAGCATGAGATTGTTCTCCCATGTGCCCCCATGATTGAGGTAGGATGAATAGTAGAATGTAATGGGTCTTGTTGTGATTTCTTGAAGTAATCTTGAAAACTATCTTTAATTTTTACTTATGTTATTGAATTGATGATCATCATACTCTTGGAAACCTTCTTCATGTGTTACTGTGTGATTATGTATTTACCCTACATAAATTCTCTGTAAAAGATTTCCATAATGAAATTAGGGATAATTTCTAAAGCCTTGACTGTCTGGTTGTATTGATTGATGTGGTCTAGGTCTTCAGATTAGTATATTGATTGCTGGAGTTGATGGGATTAGTGTTCTTAAAGTATAAATGAGGTTGACCTTTAGCTTTGAGAGAAAGACCCTATTTCTTGAGTTGATAGATGAGACGAGGTCCCTGTCGGGGGGGGGGGGGGTTGGTTGCATAACCATCCTGATGATGATAGACTTACGAGCATATCAAATCATAGGAGGAGTATTAGCACCGAAATGGGTAAGAGTGAATCTCACTCGTACTAATTAACTACGTGGCCAACGTAGGAGAGGATTTGACCGTGAAAGCGGATGTTTCCTTTGTCCCGCAGAGGACTTGACAGACTTCTTTGGGATCCCTGACAGACTCATCCTTTACCCCGACAAGGTACTGGGCGAATCTGGCAACAATATCTCTTCGTTGTATCATCACTAACTCATAGGTGGTGATTGTCGGTTATAGAAACTCCCAGATAGGTTCCCTGTTGATAGTACTCCGAGATTGATTGATAGTTTGATGTCTTGATGGATAGTGATGTGATAGAGTCATGTTCCTTACTTTGAGTAAGGTCGAGTGATTGACGAGCTGACGTCATTGTATATCATATAGCCTTATTGCTTACTTTAGCCCGTTTTATATATAGCACATTCCACGTACTAACGTCCTTTTTGGCGCTGCATCATTTTATGATGCAGATTCTATAGATAGAGGACTTCAGCAGCCTAATCATTGAGTTTCAGAGATTCGTGATTTCCAGACTTGGTGAGTCCTCCCCTACTTTCGGAGGACATATCTATTCTTTATTTCCTATTTTGATGTCATTTATTTTGATAACGGTAGCCATGGCCTATCATGGTACCTTCATAGATACTAGCTATAGAGGCTTCATAGACATAGATAGTTGATAGTTGAAGTGGAAGTTGTTTCCTTGTTACTTACTTATATTGAGATTGTTCATTTACTTTTAGCCCGTGCGATAGTCCAAATGATAGGTCTTATGATAGCCTGTAGCCTACTGATAGCCCTTTTAATTCTTAATATCTTCCGCAAATGAATGGATTGAATGAATGCGATGAGACTAGGTGGTTCGATTTGGGGCTTGCAATAGTCTTCGAGTGCCAGTTACGCCTAGGGTACCCTCCCGGGGCGTGACAAACTTGGTATCATAGCACAAAGTTCGAGTGTTCTAGGTAGTCTATGAAGCTGTGTCTAGTAGAGTCTTGTTTGTGAGTGTGTTTGCACCGTACATCATAAGCAGGAGGTTATATGACATTAGGAAGTGTTACCCTTCTTCTATGATCCAGGTTCGTGCGATAGTGTTTAACTTCACGGAAATCTCATTTTAACTTGTGCGTTACACATTTACAGAAAATGTCGCCAAAGAGAACAAATGCTCAGATAGATGTCGCAGCCCCAATTGTTGAGAACACCCAACCTGAAGTCCTGGTCCAACCATAGGCTAGGAGATGGGGACAACCCGCCAGGACTGCCGAGGTCCCACAGACGCATCCTGCTCAGCCCCAGCCAGCTCCCAGTATAGAGGCAGAGTTTACGGGAGCGATCACTATGCTGACTCAGTTGGTAGCCTCCCAGGGTAACAACTGAGGTTCTCAAGCTCTGTGCTCTAGCTCACAGGATCCCTCAGCTGCCACCAGACTTAGAGACTTCTTGAGGATGAACCCGCCTATGTATACGGGGTCGAAGGTGGAGGAGGACCTGCAGAATTTTATTGATGAAATGTACAAGTTCCTGACAACGATGCATGCTAATGAGATTGAGGGAGTGAAGCTTGCTACCTACCAATTGAAGGACGTTGCTAACATTTGAAACAACTAGTGGGAGGAGAGTAGGGGTGAGAATGCAGAGCCTGCAGCATGAGAGAAGCTTGAGACTGCCTTCCTTGACCACTTCTTTCCTCAAAAGTTGAGAGAGGCGAAGGTGGATGAGTTTGTGAACCTGAAGCAAGGAGGAATAACTGTGAAAGAGTACAATATCAAGTTTATTAAGTTTTCCAGGTATACTCCGAAAATGGTGCAGGACATGAGGGCGAGGATGAGGAAGTTTGTATCTGGTCTGGGTAGACATGTGCAGAAAGAGTGTACGACAGCCTTGTTGATTACTGGCATGGATATCTCTAGAATCATGGTTTATGCCTAATAGATAGAGGAAGATAAAAGGAAAGATAGAGAGGAGCAGATCAATAGGAAGGCGAAATCAGCTGTGCATGAGCCTAGCCAGCAGAGACAAAATAAATGCGACAAGTCCTACTTTCAGAAGAGATCATCTCATCACACACCTTCTGTAGTAAGTGCGCCCATTTAGCCAAACAGGTATGATTAGAAATCTCAGGGTTACCAGAACTACAGGGCTCAGGGTGCACAGTCTCAGGCTAGTGTGACCTAAGGGCGAAGGGAAAGCCACCTTGTGACAAGTATGGTAAGTTTTATTTGGGTTATTGCCGTGTGGGGAGAGATATTTTCTATTCATGTGGACAGACTGGTCACTTCAGCTATGAGCATACAAAGAGAAGACAAGGCGAGGGAAACAGTAGACCACAATCATTCGCAGCACCTCCAGCGGGCAATCAGCAGAGTGGTGCTACTACTAGTACATGAGGCAGGACGAACCATTTTTATAAGATGGGTAATCGACAGGAACAGGAGGTTGCACCAGATGTTTTTACAGGTATGCTTCGAGTCTTTACCTTTGATTATTATGCATTGCTTGATCCGGGTGCCACTTTGTCTTTTGTGACCTTTTTTGTGGCTAGTAAGTTTGGGATCCTTCTAGAGTGTTTGCTTGAACATTTTTCTATTTCCACTCCTACTAGTGAGTCTATATTAGCTAAGAGGGTTTACAGAGATTGTGTAATATCCATTTATCACAGAGACACCCCAACTGACTTGGTAGAATTGGAGATGGTTGATTTTGATGTGATACTGGGCATGGATGGGCTTTATGCATGTCATGCTTCTATTTACTGAAGAACCCGAATTGTTAAGTTTCAATTTCCTAATGAGCCTGTTCTAGAGTGGAAAGGGGGTTCGGTTGCACCTAAGGACAAGTTTATCTCTTATCTTAGAGCTCGAAAGTTGATCTCCAAGGGTTGTATTACCACTTCGTGCGAGTCAAGTCTGATGAGATTGAGTCTGCTACTCTTGAGTCCGTCCCGATTGTGAATGAGATTCCTGAGGTGTTTCCTGACGATCTACTTGGAGTCCCTCCTGATAGGGAGATTGACTTTGGGATTGATGTTTTTCCCGAGACCAAACCCATTTCAATTCCACCTTATAGATTGGACCCCGTAAAGTTGAAAGAATTGTAAGAACAATTGAAAGACTTGTTAGAGAAAGGTTTCATAAGGCCTAGTGTCTCACCTTAGGGTGTTCCAGTCCTAGTCGTGCGTAAAAAAGATGGGTCTCTCAGAAGGTGTATAGACTACTGGCAACTGAACAAGGTCACCATAAAGAATAAGTATTCTCTCCCCAGGATAGATGACCTCTTCGACCAACTTCAGGCTGGTACTTGCTTCTCTAAAATAGATCTCAGATCGCTTACTATCAGTTGAAGGTGAGGGAAAGTGGCATTCCTAAGACAACCTTTAGGACACGGTATGGCTACTTTGAGTTCTTGTTCATGTCCTTCAGGTTGACAAATGCACCTGCAGCTTTCATGGATTTGATGAATAAGGTATTCAGACAGTATCTGGATTTGTTCGTAATCGTATTTATTGATGATATTCTGGTGTACTCAAAGGATGAAAGGGAGCATGCTAATCACCTTAGAGTGGTTTTGCAAAATCTCAAAGATCATAAGTTGTGTGGGAAACTCTTATAGTGTGAATTTTGGCTCAAGTTTGTGGCCTTTTTAGGCCATGTTGTTTCGGGAGATGGTATTCGGGTGGATACTCAGAAGATTGAGGCGGTTAAGAACTGGCCTAGACTAACTTCTCTGACAGAAATAAGAAGCTTCTTGGGTTTGGCAGGGTACTATCGCATATTTGTTGAGGGCTTCTATTCTTTGTCAGTACCATTGACTAAGCTAACTCAGAAGAAAGCCAAATTTCAGTGGTCTAAGGAATGTGAAAAGAGTTTCCAAGAGTTGAAGACTAGATTGACTACAGCCCCAGTTCAAACTTTGTCTGACGGGATGGGGGACTTCGTGATATACTGTGATGCATCCAGAGTTGGATTGGGTTGTTTGTTTATGCAGAGAGGGAAGGTGATAGCTTATGCTTCCAGGTAACTTAAGGCCCATGAGAAGAATTATTTGACTCACGATCTCGAGTTGTTGGCAGTAGTATTCACACTTAAGATTTGGTGTCACTATTTGCATGGAGTGCACGTGGATGTGTTGACTGACCACAAGAGCTTGCAGTACGTGTTTAGCCAGAAGGAGCTCAACCTGCGAAAAAGGAGGTGGTTGGAGTTGCTTAAGGATTATGACATGAGTATTTCTCTACCACCCAGGTAAGGCTAACATTGTTGTCGATGCTCTTAGCAGGATGTCTATGGGTAGCACTGCCCATGTGGAAGAAGAGAAAAGAGAGTTAGCTAAGGAGGTGCATAGACTGGCTAGACTGGGAGTGCAACTTGAGGAGAACAACAAAGGCGGGATCAATGTTCAGAATGGTTCTGCTTCATCGTTAGTGTCAGAAGTGAAAGAAAAGCAAGACCAAGACCCTGTCTTGTTCCAATTGAAAGAAGCAGTTCACAAGTAGAAGGTGATGGTTTTCTCCAAAGGGGGAGATGGGGTGTTAAGGTATCAAGGAAGATTGTGTGTGCCTGATGTTGATGGTGTTCGAGAGAGGATCATGGATGAAGCTCATAGCTCCAGTATTCCATTCACCCCGGTTCTACAAAAATGTACCACGACTTGAGAGAAGTCTATTGGTGGAGTAGGATGAAGAAGACATTGCTGAATTCATTTCTAAGTGTCCTAATTGTCAAAAGGTCAAGGTTGAACATCAGAGACCATGTGGGTTAGCTCAGAACTTCGAAATTCCTGAGTGGAAGTGGGAGATGATCAGCATAGATTTCATTACCGGTTTACCAAGATCCTGAAACCAGCATAATTCGATATGGGTGTTGATAGGATGACTAAATCAGCCCACTTTTTGGTAGTCAAGACTACTAATACGACTGAGAAGTATGCCTAATTGTACATTCATGAGATTGTAAGGTTGCATAGGGTTTCCTTGTCCATCAACTCGGATAGAGGAGCTCAATTCACCTCCTAATTTTTGAGATCTTTTCAGAAAAAATTGGGTACAAAAGTACATCTAAGCACAACTTTTCACCCTCAGACAGATGGGCAGGCAGACGCACCATTCAAACTTTGGAGGATATATTGGAAGCTTGCATCGTCGACTTCAAGTGTAATTGGAACGACAATAGCTACCATGCCAGCATCCAGATGGCCCTTTATGAGGCACTATAAGGGAAGAGATGTAGATCACTGACTGGCTAGTTCAAGGTTGGTAAAGCTGAACTGATCGGACCTGATCTTGTCTACCAGTCTATGGAGAAGGTGAAAGTCATTAGAGAGAGGTTGAAGACAACACAGAGTCTTCAAAAGTCTTACACGAACGTGAGGAGAAAAGACTTAGAGTTTGAGTTGGATGATTAGGTGTACTTGAAGGTGTCACCCATGAAGGGCGTCAGAAGGTTTAGTAAGAAAGGAAAGTTGAGTCCACGTTATATCAGACCATACTAGATTGTGAGAAAGATTGCGAAGGTTGCTTATGAGCTAGACTTGCCTTTCGAGTTAGAAGGAGTCCATCCGGTGTTTCATGTTTCAATTTTGAAGAAGTGTTTGGAAGATCTGCCTTAGCAATTCTAGTTGAGAGTACATGAGTGAAGGATAGTCTATCTTACGAAGAAATTCCAGTCCAAATCCTTGATCGACAAGTTCGTAAGCTGAGGAACAAAGAAATAGCCTCCGTCAAGGTTCTATGGAGGAAGCTGCATGGGAAGCTGAGGAAGCGATGAAACTTAAATACTTGCACCTATTCATTCCAAATGACGATGATGTCGAAGGTAATGTCCCTATCATTAACGCTATTTAAATTTTTTTCCTTTGAGTTGATGTCTTAATCCGAGGAGATAGCTGAGTGATGGGTAGTTTAGAGTTCGAGAGTTCCCGAGTGAGGAATGGGATGAGTTTTGAGGTCACTCGTGCTTTTATTCTACTTTACTCATAATTCGAGGACGAATGATCCCAAGGGGGAGATGATGTAACACCCCGTAAAACTACCGAAACGCCCCTAAAACGTAATCATGAGCACAACGTGTCTTCCAAAGCTCCGATGAAAAGTTCGAGACTGTATTTGCGATCATCGAGGAAAATCAAGTGAGAAAATGGTCTCGGCCCGATTTAAAAGCAACCGGAGCGAAAAAATAAATTTTGCTAATTTTTACCCAAATAGTGTATGTCCGCGCCCCTGGTGCGACGTAGAGGGCGCGCGGAGACACACTTAGTGTTTCCTTGCTTATTTTTGACGGGAAATTGAATTTTTAAAAACTCACGAAAATACACTAGTTCGCGCCCCTGGCATGTCGTGGACCAGTGCACCATTTTAAAAAAAAATCTTTTAATTACGAGAAGGACATTTTAGGTATTCCCAACCTATTCCTAAATCCTAAAACGTGTCTAAAAGTCATTTATTACTGATTAAGGGTTTCAAAAACCCATTTTTCTTAAGTTTCTACGTGAGAGTTCCTGAGAGAAAAAGAACAGACAGTGGAAGGTTTTATTTGGGTGCAAATTCTTGAAGGAGACTTGACAATTATTCAATCCCAGAGCATGTGATTGTTCTCCCATGTGCCCCCGTGATTAAGCTAGGATGAATAGTAGAATGTAATGGGTCTTGTTGTGATTTGTTGAAGTAATCTTGAAAACTATCTTTTACTTTTACTTATGTTCTTAAATTGATGATAATCATACTCTTAACAACATTTTTCATGTGTTATTGTGTGATTATGTATTTACCCTACATGAATTCTCTATAAAAGATTTCAAGAATGAACCTAGGGGTAATGTCTAGAGCCTTGACTGTCTGAATGTATTGATTGATGTGGTATGAGTTTTGAGATGAGTATGTTGATGGCTGTAGTTGATGAGATTAGTGTTCTTAGAGTATAAATGAGGTTGACCCTTAGTTTTGAGAGGAAGACCCTATTTCTTGAGTTGATAGATTGATATATGAGACGAGGTCCCTGCCTGAGGGAAGGGGTTGGTTGCATGACTAGCCTGATGATGACAGACTTATGAGCATATCGAGTCCTAGGAGGAGTATTAGCACCAAAATGGGTAAGAGTGAGTCCCACTCGTACTCATTAACTACGTGGCCAACGAAGGAGAGGATTGGACCGTGAAAACGAATATTTCCTTTATCCCTCAGAGGACTTGACAGACTTCTTTGGGATCTTCGACAGACTTTTCCTTACCCCGACAAGGTATTGGGCGGATGTGGAAATGACATCTCTTCGCTGTATCATCACTGGCTCATAGGTGGTTATTATCGATTATAGAAACTCCTAGATAAGTTCCATGCTGATAGTACTCCAAGATTGATTGATAGTTTGATGTCTTGAGGGATAGTGATGTGATAGAGTCATGTTCCTTACTCTGAGTAAAGTTGAGTGATTGATGAGATGACGTCATTGTATGTCGTATAGCCTTATTTCTTACTTTAGCCCGTTTTATATAGAGTAATTCCATGTACTGATGCCCCCTTTTGCGCTGCATCATTTTATGATACAGATTCTGTAGATAGAGGACTTCAACAGCCTAATCATTGAGGTTCAAAGATTCGTGATTGCCAGACTTGGTAAGTCTTCCCCTGCTTTTGGAGGACATATCTATTCTCTATTTCCTATTTTGATGTCATTTATTTTGATTGCGGTAGCCATGGTTTGTCATGGTACCTTCATAGACACTAGCTATAGAGACTTCATAGACATAGACAGTTGATAGTTAAAGTAGAAGTTGTTTCCTTGTTTCTTACTTATATTGAGATTGTTCATTTACTTTTAGCCCGTGTGATAGTTCGAATGATAGATCTTATGATAGCCATTAGCCCACTGATAGCCCTTTTAATACTTAATATCTTTCACAAATTAATGGATTGAATGAATGCGATGAGACTAGGTGGTTCGCTTGGGGGCTAGCAATAGTTTCCGAGTGCCAGTTACGCCTACGGTACCATCCCGAGGCATGACAAAAATATGAAGAAATATCATAAAAAATAAGGAGTGAAGATTGTGAATGTTATTATATACTATATTAAAAAATAATATAAATATACATAAATATTTACAATGAGATATAAAAAAGGTTTAAAAGGATACATTTTTCATTTATACTTGTTATCCCGGGATTAGTATACACCCCAAGAAGAGGGATATTTTGTTAATCTAGAGATAAGTTATCTCGGGTTTTCCAAACAAATATCAATTTAAGAGCCACTATATTTTTATCTCGGGATTAAATACCGTTATCCTTCACACCAAACGACCCCTTAGTCATACATATGTCTGTTGTAATACTCTGCATCTGGGCTGCACTGCTCCGAAAATGGCATCGCGTGTGAACTGATTGTTTGTTTTTGTTAATCCTCTGGGCTAGTTTTGCCTTAGAAATTTTACAGAAGAACATCCATTTGGATTGATTTAACTGCTTTTAACATGTTACTGCCTTCATTAGCTTGGATAATTTTTGACTCATTTAAGTTTTTGATTTAGCTCTATGCCATAACTTTTTCCAGTTTGTCATATCACTTATTTATGGCAATTGTTTCCTCTTATAATTTGCCTTTTGCCAGGTTTGTATAATAATTGATTTAATTGCTCCTAATTAACTTACCATTGCGTTAATCAATCTTAATTGATTCTTACTTGCCCTATTTATATTTCATAGTAGAATCCGCCACTAGTGATGTCTGATTGATCGATTTAATTACTTTCCTTTCCTTGAAATTTCTTTCTCCTTGCCCAATATTGACAGTTTTGATTTAAATGGATTTTGATATGTTATTTATGGCATGATTTGCCTACAAGAATCTCTATAGTTTTACCTTCCTTCAAAATTCAAATCTGCTTATATATTTTTGGTAGAATATTGACCAAGGAATAAGATTAGTTTATTTAGTGTTTTATTTTTATCTATGGTAAGTTTGAAATTGATTTGCTTACCTTTTATTGAGTGATTTTCTCTACTATATAAACAATCACTCCTCTCTTTTTGCAGGACACGACTGTTCATTAGAAATCCCTTAAGCTCTCTTCTTTGATAACGGATTACGGATCATTGGAGTTCCTTCTCCTCATTCCTTGGATACGAAAAAAATACACAACAATTCTCATGCACATAATACACACATTTTCACACAGAATACTCGATTAGAATTCTTCTCCAATATTCTTCTTCTTCATAACACACTTTCAATATGCAATTAAATTTCTAGCATATTGCTTTCTGTTCTTGCTCTATGTGAAGAATTTCAGCCACCATTGAACAACCACAATTTTTGAAGTCACCATTGTTGTATTCAACAATGGCTGCACAACCTATTTGAATAACTGTTCAAATGAAGGATATGCAGATTTCTTCAAAGTTGGCCACCAACTTTTGACAATTCACACCTGTAAAATTTGTTATAAATAGAGGTGTAATTCTCATTTGTAAGACATCACCAAGAACACCAAGACAAGAGTGTAATGTGTGAGTTTGAGATATCACCAAGAACACCATGACAAGAGTGTAGTGTGTGAGGTTGAGAGTTGTTTTGTAATCTATTCTTGTAAGTAATAGAAGAAATTTTTCTCTTAAATTCGTATTTACCAACGTTTATTGTTCCTTTGGCTTCAACAAGTGTTATCAGAGCCAAGTTAGAAGCATTGGTCGAGTTTTTTAGGTGACGAAGACTGTTCATCGGATTTCTGATTTTGTTTGAAATCTAATTCTAAGTGCACCATTGGATTTGTCTCGTCGAACTAAATCCAACGCACCAAATGACGACTAAATCGAAGTTCTAACAAGCCTTGTAATCGCAGTCGAAGTTTGGTCAACTCTGTCGGAGAAGACGACACTGTTCACCGGAGTTCTACCGGATACGACGACACTGTTCACCAGAGTTCCGCCGGAAAGACGACCGGAAATACTGTTCATTCCGGAATCTGCAATAGTTTCAAAAAATTGCAAAGTGAACCCTCAAGTGTTCTGATATTTCAGTTTGGTCTCTCAACTTTTAGGAAATTTCAAATTGGCCCCTGTACATCTTGAAATTACAATTGGACCCCTACTCTTTCTAACATTATAGTTTGGTCCCTAAAGTTTTTAAAATTATTGTTCTATCCCAATAGTGGAATTTTGGCCCGAAGTGTCAATTCCACCTTTTTTTACCGTTCTAAACCTAACGGTGAAGCTCCATTTTTCAAGATTCAACCTTGTTTTGGTGAATTAAGCTATTGTAAGGTGATAATCAACACAGAAGAGTCAACATCATCTTCCGGAGTCATGATTATGCTCACTGCCACTTTCAGGATAGTGGAATCAGTGTTATAACACTCCAATTTTTTTTAAGCTAAGACGGAGTCATCCTTCATATGATATAGGATTTTAATTGAGAATTCTTAATTGAGCATAGATGT
>JAPFFP010109844.1:0-18757 GCA_026153255.1 Solanum medicagineum
GTATGCAAATGCCATGGACTGAGCGTAGACTTGGAATCACACAGGAGACTTAGATTTAGTACCATAGGCTTGAATAGAATGTGATAGATAAGGATATCACTTTGGTATGTCCACTTTGGCTTCCCATGTGGCACTTTCAACTTGTTGATTCCTTCAAAGGATCTTAACGGAAGCCACATCATTGTTCCTCAACCTCTTCACTTGTCTATCAAAAATATGAATCAGAACAACTTCATAAGTCAAATGGTCTTCAACGACACCCATAACATCAAGAGGTACAATAGCATTAGGGTCTCCCACACATTTCCTCAACATGGATACATGAAAGACTGGATGAACCTAATCCATTTCACTAGGCAATTCTAACTTATAAGCAACCTTCCCAATCCTCATTATTACCTTATAAGGACCCACATATCATGGATGCAACTTGTCCTTCTTACCAAAATGAACCATACCTTTCAAGGGTGACACCTTCATATAGATCCAATCACCAACTTTGAATTCAAGATCCCTTCTCCTCACATCGAATTAGGACTTTTGGCGACTTTGGGACATCGTCAACCTTTCTCTAATCATCCTAACTTTCTCAAGGGCCTCCATAACTAGATCTGGTCTCAACAAAGCCACCTAACCAATGTTAAACCACCCCATTAGTGATCTATAATGTCTATCATAGAGAGCCTCAAAATGGGTCATACCGATGCTAGAATGATAGCTATAGTTATAGTCAAACTCAATCAATGGAAGATGATCATCCCAACTACCCTGAGCTCCAATGCATAAGCCTTGTGACACCCTATAACACTAGTCTCTTATGTATCCATATTTCAAGCCTCATTTTATTAGGTTGGGTGTGTATTAGGTTCATGGGAGACTCCTAGTACCTAGACGAGTTCAAGACTTCCCTAAGAGTTGAGTTTTGTGTGATGGTTCATACAATGGTCAACTTTAAACAAGCATAACATTCAACATACTTAGATTTGCATGGCCTACGACATGTCAAATGAAATCCCTTTTGGTATGCTTTCTAACGCACTTGGATTCACCTCATTCCGAAGTGGGATAAAGGAGTTTTGATCATTTTCATGACACCCTCTTGTGCATTGGTGTCAAACGGACATCTTGACGACCAGTGAGGTATCTGATGAGCTGTTTGGATGGATTGGGGCTTGAAAAGGCCATTTTTGGCCTAAAGAAATGTGACACGGCTAGTGGCATAGGACGTGTGGCTAGCCACTGACCTGTGAAGGGTTGTGGGGCTGTGCAAGAGTGACAAGGTTGGCATGAGGGGAGATTTTGGCTAAGGAAGGTGCCACGGGTACCCTTGACTGGCGTGTGTGAGGGCTGACAACTCATGGGGCTACGAAAAGAAGTGTCCTAAACACATTTTGTTGTCCAAGTGCGAAGCAATAGCCCACTAAATGGACCGTGAAGCACTACATGGGCCTTGAAGTGGTCCCTCAAAGTGACATCGACGATAACTTTGTCCCAAGTGTTCCAATTGCAATTTTGAGACTAAGTCTTTTCTCACGGGCACTCCACATGACCCGCGAAGTGCCACACAACTAGTCAAACCTCCAGTGAGGCCACACTTTTTCATTTTTTCCATCTGTTCACTAATAGCATTTTCATAAATGGCAATTATTCTTATGACCCTTTTTGACTTCCTAGGCTATCTTAACTTTGTTGAATGACCTAAACCCTATTCCTAAGGAACAAATGTCATTACTCTCATCTCAATCACATGCCAAAATTCTCTCAAGTATATCTATCAAGCCCCAATTCAATTTCAAAGAAACCTAAGGACAAGATTGGATTCCAACATCATTTCCAAGCCTTCATTCTTCCCAATCTCAATTCCAAGCAACTCTAGACCTAAGGTAAGTAGGTTTCAACCATTGGGTACTTGCACCTATGGTTTCTGAACATTCTTTTTACTCAATTATCATGATATAATGTTGATTTTACAAATGGGATTGCTAGTTTGAGTATGTCTATGAACTATGTTAAAGCTATGTAAAGTTATGATTGTTTTGCTATGTTTTGAGCAATAAATCTTGGATCTATTTTAAGATTTGATGAGGGGTTTTGATGTGTATTGCTTGAGGGTATTGCAAGGTGTTGACTAATGGTTTCACAATGCATTTTCTTACATGATTTCATCTATAAATTGCATGGTTTTTTTACCCCTATTACACACCCGCCAAGTGTTTGATAAAATGTCTGGATGTGGTTTGTTGAGGAATTTGAAGGTCCAATGCATGTACTATGAGTTGAATAACTTAATGATGATGAAATGAATGTTTAAATGGGCTATACTTATTAGAATTATCTACATTATTCTAAGATGACCATGTATTGATGAGGGGCTACCATGCCTTGACCACTATGATAAAAGGGACGATGTTCATTAACAAAAATGAGGGGTTGATACCTCATTAACCAAATTGAGGGGTTGAGACCTCATTAACACACTTGAGGGGTTGATACCTCATTAACCAAAGTCAGGGGTTGATACCTCATTAGCCAAATTGTGGGGTTGATACCTCAATCGCCTTAGAGGTAGGCGGTGTATGTTGAAAACAAAATTGTGGGGTTGATAACTCAATCACCTAGGATGGGAGGTGGTAAATCCATTAGCCAAAGGATGGTCTCCTTCTGCTTACATTTTATGATCTATATAAGCATGATTTTACTTCAAGTATCATTCATACATGTCATATCATTACTCCGCTATCCATTGTCTCTGTTTATAAATTTTGATTATATTGTCTATCTCTTGTTGCATTCCATCCTACATACTTAGTACATTCAAATGTACTAATGCATACTCTATGCCTAGATGGTGTTACCATGTAGGAACCGGTGCTCTATTTAGTCATCCTCCTCCTCCATGTGGCTAGTGGCATCCATTCAACCTAATTGGTGAGTCCTCATGTCTGAGGGCAATATCTATGTTCTTATGTTATGTAATAAAGACTATCTTTCCTTTTTGGTATACCTTGACTATGAGTGTGAGCCTGGTTGTTGTCTTGGCCCCTGCTAGGTTTTATGTTAGAGATGTTGTTGGACAAGAAATGTATTATGCTTGAGCTTTGACTCACTTATGATATTCAAGCTATTTAAATATAAGTCTTTCTCCCATAGTCCCAATTTCCCCTTGTTTATGTTTCATATGATGAATCATCTTGCTTCCACGACGAAGGATGTGTAATGATATACTATGAGGCTTGTTTGGGGTTCCTTCGTGTTCCCCATTCGTTAGTCACGTATAGGCCCTAGGCTTGGGTCGTGACAAGCCCTAAGCATATCCGCAAGTGTTTGGATACTTCTTTCAGCTGGGCCATCCATTTGAGGGTGAAAATTCGTACTAAGTTTAATTCTTGTACCAAGATCCCTTTGAAAGGACCTCCAAAACTACAAAGTAAATTGATTACCATGATCTGATATGATAGACAAAGGCACCCTATGCAATCTCACCAACTCATGAATGTAGAATCTATCATAATCTTCAGCCTCATATGTAGTATTAACCGGTAGAAAATGAGCCGACTTCATCATCCTATCAACCACAACCCAAAATGGAATCAAAACCCTTAATAGTCTTGGGTAACCCAACCACAAAATCCACGTTAATCAAGAATTTTTTTCTCTCAAGCCATCAAAACAAGGCACACATAATCTACCTTGGTATCTAAGGACGCCATCTCCCTCTTGGGTGAAAACCTCGACCTTACCATCTTTCACCAATGCCTTCAATTATAACAAAGAGGCGTCAAGATCTTGCATTGCTTTCACCATATTCAACAAAAGAAGATTTAGAATCATCAACTACCACAACACCACCATTATCATCCTCTTCCAACCTAACTCCCAATCTAGCCAACCGATGGGCCTCACTAGGCACCGCTTTGCCAACATCATCAACATGTGCTAGGCTATCCATGGACACTCTACTCAAAGCATTGGCCACCACATTGGCCTTGCCGAGATGATAATGCATACTCATATCATAGTCCTTAAGAAGTTCTAACCACTTTCTTTGTCTCAAGTTGAGATTGCTTTGAGTTAAGACATATTGGAGGCTCTTATAATTAGTGAACACATCAACATGCACCCTATACAAATAGTGTCGCAAAATCTTTGATGCAAATACCATGTCGGCTAGTTCAATATCATGAGTAGGATAATTCGTTTCATGCACTTTGAGTTGCCTAGAAGCATAGGCTATCACCTTACCATTTTGCATCAACACATAACCCAAACCAACTCTAGAAGCATAACAATACACAACAAATCCTTCTAGCCCATCCGGTAGTGACAATATAGGAGCGGACACAAGCTTATCTTTCAATGTTTGGAAACTTTTTCAATACTCATTGGTCCACACAAATTTGGTTTCTTTTGAGTTAACTTGGTCATAGGAGAAGTAATAGAAGAGAACCTATTCACAAACCTCCGATAGTAACCCGCTAAAGCCTAAAAAGCTCCTAATATCCGAGGGGTCAATGGTCTAGGCCAATTTCTAATCATATCCATATTTTTAAGATCCACCTTAATACTATCCCCTGACACCACATGACCTAGAAAGGAAACCTCGTTTAACTGAAATTCACATTTTTCATACTTGGCATATAATTTCCCTTCCCTCAATCTTTGTAGCACCCCACCCTTAAATGACCCATATACTCCTCCTAACTATGTGAATAGATTGAAATATCATCGACAAAGACCACAACAAATGAATCATGGTAGGGTTTGAAGACCCCATTCATAAGATCCATGAACAAATGTGGTGCATTGGTCAACCCAAAAGACATCGCATCAAACTCATAATGTCTATACCTAGTCCAGAAGGCCGTCTTAGGAATATCACACTCCCTCACCTTCACTTGATTATACTGTCACGACCCAAGCCTTAGAGCCTACACATGACTTGCGAGTGGGGAACCTAAAGGAACCCAAACAAGCCTCATAACAGATCATTACACATTCTTAGTCACGGAAGCAATTAAAATAACAATGAGAGATACGCATAAACAAGGGAATCGGGACTAAGGGTAAACTTCCATATCATAACATCATGAAACAAGAGAGTCAAGGCTCATAGCATTGATACATAGCATGTCAAACAACACTTCTACTGCATAGATAAGAGCGAGGGCGATAAAAAACAATCGGGCTCAGCATGATAGTTAATACACAAATAAAATAAAGATAGTATTAGTACATAGCAAGAGATCATGAGCACCTCCCAGAATGGAGGACTCACCAACAAGATTAACAGATAATCGTACTAGCCACGTGGCGAAGGAGGATGATCAAGCGGTGCACCGACTCCTAGATGGTGACATCATGTAGGCATAGAGTATGTGTTAGTACGTTTGAATATATTATGTAGGATGCAATGCAATAAGTGATAGCAACATAATCGAAATGCATAAGTATAGGTAATGATTACATATAGAAATATGGCATGCATGGAGGATGCTCGTAGCAAATCATGCTTGTATGGATCATAAAGTATGTGTAAGGAGCGACCATTCTTTGTGCAATCCAAGGCCTACAACCCCTTTCGATAGGCGGATGAGGTAAGAACCCCTTCATGAGGTTGATGGAGTACAAACCCCCACCAAGATTACCCAGGCCTACCACTTTCCGAGCTAGGCAATGAGGTACCAACCCCTCAATAAGGTTACCCGAGCCTACAACCCCCAAGCTAGGCTTGGTCATCCCCAACACTATATAGGTATCATATATATACACTTCTTTGATCATCATATACACACATTCCTTTCCGTCATCATTTCATCTTCATATAATCATTCAACTCATAAGACATGCATTAGACCTTCAATTCCTCAAAAATCCATAACTCGACATTTTATGAAACACTTAGAGGGTGTATAGCGCTAGTGTAAAGTCATGCAATTCAAGAGATGAAATCATGCAAGAAAATTCAATGTAAAACCATCAATAGATACTTGGTAAAACCCTCAAGAAATACACATCAACATCCTTTATCAAATCTTACACTACATCTTAGATTCATAGCTCAAAACATGCTAAAAACAACCATAATTTTATGAAACCCCAACATAGTGTGTAGTGAAATTCCTAATGGAGAAGAACCATGAGTAAATCAACTTGAAATCATGCTATTTTAGGTAAAAGAGAGCTTGGGTTCATAGGTGAAAGGAACCCATCAAAGAAACCCACAGATCTTAGCTTTATAGATGAACTTGATGAAGATTAGAGATGGAGACTTGAATCTTAAGAGGAAATCCTTAGAAATGGAGAGGATTTTGAGACTTGAATTTAGGAGATGAAATATTGGTTAAGTGTTTGAATGAGAATTGGGGAATGTTTAGAATGATATAAGGGTGCAAAAATGGCTAAGTATTGGTTTTTTCACATTTGGGAATACTTAAGCCCAAGACTTAAAAGTTTTGGACCGAAGTCGAAACTGGGTAAAAAGATACAATGAGGCGCATCCTTGGCGCATCGCGCCAGGGGCGCGAAAAGCTCACTTGAATTTGTATTTTTGGAAAAACAAAATTGGTAATCGATTGCTCTTAAATCGAAGTTAGACCCATTCCCCACTTAATTTAACCCCCTGAACAGGAATATGAAGTTTAATTTTCGATATCACACACAGATTTGGAGATATAAGGAAATTACATTCTAGGCACTTCTGAGGCACATTTTCGCGAACTTTTTTTTCGCGCGGGGAGGGGGGGTCGTTACAATATTTCCCCCTTGGGAACATTCATCCCCGAATGTTAAAGAGATATATACGAGAGATGTAAACATGACAAATTTCAGCCCACATAAGGATGTAACAATGCACTTAAACATCATTTCAGAAATCTTATCATAAGTGTAAAATCCTCATGAACTTGTCAAATTAAATATAAATGTATGCATATGTCATGGGCTAAAAATAGACTTAAAATCACGTAGGGAACTTAGAGTGATACCTTAGGCTTGAGTAGAGTGGAAAAGGTAAGGATATCTCTTTTGCATGTCCACTTTGGCGTCCCAAGTAGCATTTTCAATTTGTTGATTCCTCTAAAGGACCTTAATGGAAGCCACCTCTTTGTTCCTCAATCTCTTACTTTCTTATCCGAAATCTGATCCAGAACCTCTTCATAGGTAAAATTATCTTCAACAACATCCACAACATCAAGAGGTACAATAGCATTCGAAACACCCATATATTTCCTCAACATAGACACATGAGACACCTGATGAACCAAATTCATTTCTCTAGGAAAATTTGACTCATAAGCCACCTTGCAAAACCTACTCCTCACCCTATAAGGACCCACATATTACGGGCTCAACTTTCCATTCATACCAAAACAGACCACACCCTTCATGAGTGACACCTTTAAATAGACCCAATTATCAACTTTGAATTCAAGCTCCCTTTTCCTTGCATTGGTATAAGACTTTTGACAACTTTGGGTTGACCTCAAACTTTCTATAATCATTCTAACATTCTCAAGAGCTTTCATAAACAGATCTGGTCCTAATAAATCCATCTCACCAACCTAAAGACGACCAAATCGGTTATCTACAATGTGTATCATAGAGAGCCTCAAGAGGAGCCATACGATTCTAGAATGATAGCTATTGTTGTAGGAAAAATAAATCACTGGGAGATGATCATCCCAACTATCTTTAAGCTCCAACATACAAGCTCTAAGCACATACTCAAGGGTTTGGATGGTCCTTTCAGTTTTGCCATCCATTTGAGGGTGGAAGGCCGTAGAAAGCTTAACTCTAGTACCAAGACCCCTTAGAAAGGACCTCCAAATAAGTGAAGTAAATTGAGCTCCATGATATAATATGATGGATACAGGAATCCCATGCAATCTCACCAAGTCATGGATGTACAACCTTGCATACGCTTCAGCCCCATATGTGGTCTTAACTAGTAGAAATGAGTCGATTTTGTCATCCTATCACCACAACCAAAATAGAATCAAAACCTTTTCTAGTCTTGGGCAACCCAACTACAAAATCCATATTAATCACCTCCCAATTCCAAGTAGGAATCTCCATGTCTTGAGTTAGGCCACTAGCCTTTGGTGTTTGGTTTTGACTTTTTGATAACTATGACAACTGGAAACGAATTTGGCAATGTCTTTCGTCATACCCCACAACCAATACACCTTTCTCAAATCCCTATACATTTTAGTAGAACCGGGGTGAATAGAATAAGACGAATTATGGGCCTCCTCAAGGATCTTTTCTAATCAAGCCATCAACACAACGTACACACGGCCTACCTTGAAATCTAAGAGCACCATCTCCCACTTGAGAGAAAACCTCCACTTTGCCTTCTTTCTCCAAGGCCTTCAATTCTAATAAAGAGGGGTCAAGATCTTGTTTTGATATCACCTCATCGACCAAGGAAGACTTAGAACCATCAACAACAATAACATCACCATCACCATCACCAACCTCCTCCAACCTAACCCCAATCTAGCCAACCGATGTACTTCCCTAGCCATCTCCTTATCACAACCATCAACATGAGCTAGGCTACACATAGACACCCTACTCAAAGAATCCACATCCACAATAACCTTACCCAGATGATAGTGCACACTCATATCATAGTCCTTAAAAAGGTCTAACTATCTCCTTTACCTCAAATTAAGATCTTTTTGAGTGAATACCTATAGAAGCTTTTATGATTGGTGAACACATCAACATGCATTCTATACAAGTAATGATGTCAAATCTTTAATGCAAATACCATGGTGGCTAGTTCAAAATCATGATTAGGATAGTTCTTTTCATGCATCTTGAGTTTCCTAGAAGCATAGCTATCACTTTACCATTTTGTATTAGACAAAACCCAATCAAACCCTAGAAATATCACAATACAAAACAAATCCCTCTAGCCCATCTGGTAGTGACAATATAGGAGTGGGCACAAGCTTATCTTTCAAGATTTGGAAGCTCCTATCAGACTCATCGGTCCACACAAAGTTGGCCTTGTTTTGAGTCAATTTTGTCATAGGGGAAGCAATAGAAGCGAACCCACTCACGAATCTTTGATTATAATTTGCTAAGCCCAAGAAACTCCTAATGTCTGACTAGGTCAATGGTCTAGGATAATTTTTAATCACATTGGTCTTATTAAGATCCACCTTACACCCCCTGATACCACATGCTCTAGGAAGGCAACCTCCTTCAACAAAAATTCACACTTTTCATATTTAGCATATAGCCTCTCCTCCCTCAATATTTGCAGCACAACCCTCAAATGAGCCCTATGCTCCTCCTCACCACGATAATAGATCAAAATATAATTAATAAATACCACAACAAATTAATCAAGGTGGGGTTTGAAGACCCTATTCATAAGGTCAATGAAGAAGGCTAGTGCATTTTTCTACCCAAAAGACATCACAACAAACTCATAATACCCATATCTAGTCTGCCAAGCCATTATAGCAATATCACACACCCTCACCTCCACTTGATGATACTTGGACCGAAGATCAATCTTAGAGAAATAGCTAGCCCCGTGCAATTGGTCAAACAAATCATCAATTTTTAGAAGAGGATACTTATTCTTTATGGTGACCCTATTAAGTTGTCAATAGTCAATACACATTCAAAGCGACCTATCTTTCTTCTTCACGAACAACACAGGTGTATCCTAATGTGATTGGCTATTCCTAATAAATCCTTATCTAACAAGTCCCTCAATTGCTCCTTCAATTCCTTTTGGGAGGAACACTGGAAAGGTCACTAGGAAAGACATCAAGGAACTCATCTACCACTGGAACCAACTCTATGGAAAGGACTTTAGACTCCACATCCTTAACCCTTACAAGATGGTAAAGACACCCCTTAGAGATAAACTTACGGGATTTAATGCAACAGATGAATCCACCTTTGACCACCAAAACATGACTCTCTCTCTCAGGAATGGGTTCATTTGGGAATTGGAATTAGACCTTATGGGTTCTACAATCAATAGAGGCATAGTATGCATGCAACTTATAGATCCCATGAATTACATCAAAATCAACCATACCCAACTCAAAAAGATCACAAGGCAAAATCTTATGGAAAATGCAAATGGGGGAATTTCTATACACCTTTCTAGCAATAATAGATGCATAAATAGGAGTAGACAACTCATATGACTCATACAAACATTCGGGTTCAACATTGAACTTCAATACAATAAAATGAGTGGCACCCAGATCAATCAATGCATACACATCAAAATCAAAGACTTTTAACATACTAGTAACGAAATCGAGCACCTCATCAACATTTTGTCTCCCATGCAAAGCATAAAATTGATTGTGCATTTGAAACGACCCTAAAAATGCCTAAAAATGTGCCTCGGAAGTGCTCAGAATCTTAATTTGAATATATCTTAAAATCTGTTCATTATCTTGAAAATCTGACTTCATATTCTTGTTCAGGAGGCAAATTTGAGTAGGGGATAGGTCTAACATGAATTTTAGAGCAACCCTATCAAAATCCACAAATCACAAAAATGTGATTTAGGAAGGTCAAATTTGCAGGGGAATATCTCTTAGTACACAAAGAACTAGGTATCCTACAACCTACTAAATTATATCTGTTTGCATTAGCTTTCCAATACACTTGGTTTCACCTCATTCTGAGTTAGGATGAAGAATGTATGCCCATTTTTATGGAATGCATTTATGCAAAAATACAAATTCCAGTAAGTAATCCGTGTCACTTCCACGATGTAAAGCAGTATTATTTTAGTCCTGTTTTGTTTGACTTTGGTCCAAGACTTTCATGTCTTGGGCCTAAGGGTTCCCATACTTGAAAATACCTATACTTAGCCTTATTTCACCCTCATATCATCTTAAACATTACCCGATACTCACTCAAACACTTAGACTAGTATTTCTGTAAAGATTCAAGCCCCAAAACTCAAGACCAATCTTAAGGATTTCATCAAGGATTTCATAGAAGCTTCAAGTCTCCATCTCCAATGTTCATCAAGTTCATCTCCAAAGCTAAGTTATGTAAGTTTCTTTCATGTGTTCCTTTCACACATAATACCCAAGCCTCTTTTTTTCTCAAATTGATTTATTCAAAGTTGATTTACAAATGGGTCTTTCTTATTATGATATTCTTTACACACTATGTTAAAACTATGTGAAATTGTGACTATTTTGCTATGTTTTGAGCTATAAATATTTGATCTATTGTAAGATTTGAGGACAGATTTTGATGTATATTGGTTTTAGGTGTTGCAAGGTGTTCACTGATGTTTTTACCATAGATTTTCTTACATGATCTCTATATTTCATGGTTTATTACACACACTCTAAGTGTTTGATAAAATGTCCGGATGTGGTTTCTTGAGGAGTTGAAGGTCCAAAGCATGAGATATGATATGATTGACTATATAATGATAAATGAGCTTATGTATATGATATACTCTATATAAAGTGTTGCATTAGATTATGCCCGATCCCGAGGGACAAAAGCCTAGGTAACGAAGGTGGGGTTTGTACTCATCAACCAAGGTAGGGGTTTGTACTCATCAATCATGTGAGGGGTTTGTAATTCACCACCGTGATGATAAGGTGTGATCATCATCAATCATGTGAGGGGTTTGTACCACACTATTGGGATGATAGGGTAAAACCATCATCAACCAACCGAGGGGTTCGTACCTTGGAAATCTTGCTTGACGTCGTATACACAGATGATATCCTATATGTCCCTTTCCGATCAATCGGATTTGGGGTATTGCCTTTTGTTTGACTAGTGCACCAATTATGCCTATAAGTCTCAAGATTAAGATCTTTACTCCCTACTATAAAAGGCTTATGGTAGTTTTGGTGATGATATGATGGTTGTCTTCCCTAATGAGGTAGTGCATGTGAGTCTTTTAAGGGTAGTATTACAAAGTTTAAGGAAGAAGGTTGGATGCTAAATAGGAGAAATGGGGATTTTGGTGGTAAGAGGTTGCCTTCCTAGGTCGTATGGTGTTGGGTGATGGCATTAAGGTGGATTCGAAGAAAATGAAGGTGATTAGACATTAGCCTAGACCTTTGAACCCATCAGAAATTTGGAGCTTCTTGGGCTTAGCGGGCTAATGCTGGAGGTTGTGGATAGGTTATCTTCTATTACTTCTCCTATGACTTAACTGACCCTAAGTAAGGCCGATGTTATGACCGACATTTTGAGTAGGGTGATTTGATAGGTTTGGGAGTTTCTATCTATTATGTGATTTGTTTGTGTTAATAGGATTCATGTGCAAGTCCTGGATGGTTGCGTGAGCCTATAGTGGCTAGAAGAGATCTATAAGGGTTTCCCTATGTTATTGTTGCATACAGTCTTGTATTGTTATCGTTGTTGGACTTAGCTTGATGGATTGGAGGTCTTGGGGTAGTTTGGGCTGTTTGCATAGCATGCTTCTAATTAGTGTAGAACCCGTAAGGTTGTAATATGATTATTAAGGATGGTCGATCTATTTGGTCAACTACAATGGGTTAGTCACTTCTCTAAGGTTGATTTGAGGTTTGGATTTTTTTCTCAAGTGTAGAGGAGGGTAGGTGATATCCCTAAGTGCCCTTTTGAACTAGGAATGATCATTTTGAATATTGGTGGAGTTGTTTGGTGGGCTTATGCATCGGTAGTGTTTGTGGGTTCTTGAACAGGGTCTTAAAACCCTACCTCAGCATGTTTGTGGTGACCTTTATTAATAAAGTATTGATTTATTTAGAGGTTGTGCATCACTTCGGGGTAGTGTTGCAAGTCTTGGAAAATGATAGGTTTTTTGTTAAATATGATGAGTGTGAATGGTGGTTAAGAAGGAGGTAGTTAGAGCTCCTTAAGTATTATGGTATGAGTGTGCATTAGTTTCTCCGATAGGGCTACTATTGTGGTTGGTGCTTTAAGTAGTCTAGTGTGTGGATAATGGTGGTAAGGAGGAGACTAGTGGGGTTCATAGGTTGGTTAGATTAGAAGTTAGGTTGAGGGAAGTTGAGAATGGTAGAATAGTGTTCTTACTGGTTCAAATCTTCTTTTGGTGAGTGGAGTCTAGTTTAATTAAGGCTTGATTCCGCTTTACTAGAGTTGGAGGTTTTTGGTGGAAAGATAGTAGAGTGGAGGTTATCTCCCAAGGTGGAGATGGTGGTTTGTGGAAACAAGTGGAATAGGTGTGGTTAAGGTTGACAAATGAGTTATGGTTGTGAGTCCTTATAGGTTGAAAAGAGAAGTTGGCAAGGTTGCATAAATTTGGGGATTGCCTATGGATAGTAGTTTGGTTAGTCCGGTTCTTCATTTTTCTAGGTTAATGGGATGTGTAAGTGATTCTAATGCTATAGCACTCCTTGAGATTGTGGGTGATGTGGAGGGCAAGTTGGCTTAGGGGAAGGCCCTGGTGGAGGCGTTGGATGGATGAGTGGAGAAGTTGATTAATGAAGATATGGTATTCATTAAGGCCCTCTTTAGGGGATCATCAAGTCAAAGGTGTCTCCAAGGAAGCCAAAGTAGTCTTATGGGAGCGATATTCGTACCTCATTCCCTCTAATTAAGCCTAAGATAGTGACTAAGTCCTTCATGTGATTCCAAGTCCTATGTTTCAGCCTCTATGTCATTCATATGCATTCATGTTTAAGTTGGCATGTTTAGGATGATTTGACACTTATGTTGAGAATTTGAAAATGGTGTTTTAAATGTAATGTTGCATTCTTGTTGGGGCTCATTTATTTATGATCACTCTCGTTTGGTACGTTTCTTTCACATTCGGGGACGAATGTTCCCAAGGGGAAGATATTGAAACGATCCCAAAAAGTGCCTGAAAATTTGCCTTGGAAGTGCTCGAAATTGTAATTTCCATATATCTAAAAATCCATTCATTATTTCCAAAATCTGACTTCATATTGTTGTTCACTGGGAAAATTTGAGTGGGAATGGGTCTAACCCGAATTTTAGAGCAACCATATCAAAATCAAAAAATCGCAAAAACGCGATTTAGGAGGGTCAACTTTTCAGGGGAATATCTCTTAGCATTCAAAGAACCAGGTGGCCTAATTACCTACCAAATTAAAGCTCTTTGATTTAGCTTTCCAACGCACTTGGTATCACCTCATTCCAAGTACGGATGAAGAATTTATGCCCATTTTCGTACAACTCATTTGTGTAGAAATGCAAATTCCAGTAAGTAATCTGTGTCGCTACCATGACGTGGAGCAGTGTGACTTTGGTCTTGTTTAATTTGATTTCAGTCCAAGACTTTCAAGTCATAGGATGAAGAGAGAAGTTGGTAAGGTTGCATAAGTTTGGGGATTGCCTATATAGGGGTTTGGTTAGTATGGTTCTTCAAGCTTCTAGTTTGATGGGTTGTAGGTGACTCTGATGTTATAGCACTCTTTGAGATTGTGGGTGATGTTGAGGACAAGTTGGCTGAGGGAAATGCCCTGGTGCAGGCATTGGATGGATGAGTTATTCATTAAGGCCCTCTTGAGGGGATCATCAAGTCAAAGTTGTCTCCAAGGAAGCTGAAACAGTCTTATGGGAGAGATATTCGTACCTCATTCCCTCTAGTTAAGCCTAAGATAGTGACTAAGTCCTTCATGTGATTCCAAGTCCTATGTTTCAGCCCCTATGTCATTCATATGCATTCATGTTTATGTTGGCAAGTTTATGATGATTTGACACTTATGTTGAGATTTTGAAAATGGTGTTTTAAATGTGAAGTTGCATTCTTGTTGGTGCTCATTTGCTTATGATCACTCTTTTATGGTACGTAAACATTCAGGAACGAATGTTCCAAAGGGGAAGATAATGAAACGATCCCAAAAAGTGCCCGAAAATGTGCCTCGGAAGTGCCCGGAATTGTAATTTCCCTATATCTAAAAATCCATTGGTTATTTCAAAAATCCGACTTCATATTCTTGTTCAGTGGGGCAAATTTGAGTGGGGATGGGTCTAAACAGAATTTTAGAGCAACCATATCAAAATCTGAGAATCGCAAAAACACGATTTAGGAGGGTCAACTTTGCAGGGGCATATCTCTTAGTATTAAAAAGAATCGGGTGGCCCATGACCTACCAAATTAAAGAACTTTTAATTCTCTCTCCAACACACTTGGATTTACCTCATTCCGAGTTGGGATGAAGAATTTATGCCTGTTTTCGTAGAACTCATCATGGAGCAGTATTACTTTGGTCCTGTTTTGTTTGACTTCGGTCCAAGACTTTCAAGTCTTGGGTCTAAGTGTTCGCATAATTTAAAATACCTATATTTAACCTTATTTCACCCTCATATAATCCTAAACATTCCCCAATACTCACTCAAATACTTTGACTATTATTTCTCTCATGATTCAAGTCCCAATACTCAAGACCAAACTTAAGGATTTCATTCAAGCTTCAAGTCTCCATCACCAATCTTCATTAAGTTCATCTCCAAAGCTATGGTATGTGGTTTTCGTTCATGAGTTCCTCTCACAAATGATAGCCAAGCCTCCATTTACTCAAATTGCATTATTTAAAGTTGATTTAAAAATGGGTCTTGCTTATTATGAAATTCACTACACACAATGTTAAAGCTATGTGAAATTGTGACTGTTTTGTTATGTTTTATGCTATAAATCTTTGATCTATTGTAAGATTTGAGGAGGGGTTTTGATGTATGTTTCTTGATGGTGTTGCAAGGTGTTCGTTGATGGTTTCACAATGGATTTTCTTACATTATTTCATCTCTATATTTCATGGTTTATTACACACCCTCTAAGTATTTGATAAAATGTCCGGATGTGGTTTCTTGAGGAGTTGAAGGTCCAAAGCATGAGATATGATATGATTGACTATATGATGATGAAATGAGCTTATGCATATGATATAGTCTATATAAAGTGTTGCATTAGACCATGCCCGATCCAGGCGGACAAAAGCCCGGGTAACCAAGGTGGGGGTTTGTACTAATCAACTATGTGAGGGGTTTGTACTTTGCCACGGTGGTGATAAAGTGTGATTATCATCAACCATGTGAAGGATTTGTACCACACTACAGGGATGCTGGGATGCAACCATCATGAACCAACCGAGGGGTTTATACCTTGGAAATCTAGCTTTGTCTCTTCTACACATATGATATCCTATATGAGCATGAGTTACTTAAGCGTGTTTTACTTAGCATTTATCATAGATGTCATATTAAGCGTGTTTTACTTAAGCATTTATCATAGATGTCATATTGTTATATTATGCCTATTGCCTATTGTTATGTATTTCGATTATGATTCCTATCTCTTGTTGTATTGCATCCTGCATACTTACAACATTCAAACGTACTAAGGCATACTCTTGCCTACATGATATCACCATGTAGGGATCGAAGCCCAAGTTGATCATCCTTCTCCTCCACATGGCTAGTTCGGTACTACTCAATCTAGTTGGTGAGTCCTTCTATTAGTGAAGTTTAGTCTATGTTGCTCTTATTATGTATTGAGACATTCTTCTTTATGTTCTATTTTGACTGTGATGGTGAGCTCGGCTGATTGTCTTTCCCCTGCTAGGTTCCATGTCTTGAGGTTTTGTTGGAAAAGTTATTTATTATGCTTTAGCTTTGACTCCTTTATATTGTTCAACTCTTTCCCTTAGTCACAATTCCCCTTGTTATGCTTATCTTTTAATTTCATATATTTAATTGCTTCTGCGACCAAGGATGTGTAATGATATGTTATGAGGATTGTTTGGGGTTCCTTCGGGTTCCCCATTCGCTTGTCACAACTACGCCCTAGGCCTAGGTTGTGACAGCCTTGGGGCACAACCTTGTTGACTACCTCTCCCTAGAGGAACTGCATTTGCACCTTGTGGACGAACCTCCTAACCCTTGTTGCAGTTACGGGGGCAGTCAATCTTTTTGTGACCAACTTTTCCACATCCATAACATGCATTTGTGTCTGTCGAACATGGGCTTCCATGACCCCTACCACATTTCGAACACACATTTCTAGGAACCACACCACCAACACCTTTAGCCTTTGGGAAGTCATTGTCAAATCCCCTATTAGAAGCATGACAAGGCCCTTGGCCTTGATGGAACCGACAACCCTTTTGACTTTGGTACCTCCCCTCAAAATGGCCCCTCTTTGTCACACTCCAAAGTCCTATTAGGGTGGACTGGCACCGTTGCCGATAAGGCTCGGGAGAACTAACCTATATCTATGCACTTTGTGTAAATATTATAAGGGATTCTGTGTTTGGCATGCTTCTAAGATGATAAACGGTATTAATAAGCTCAAAAGGAGATGAGTATAGCTAGGCCGTTGGGGCCACGGTGTCTAAAGTACAAAATATGACCACGTGTTAATTTACAAAATCTACAAAGCCTCTAGCAAGAGAAAGTATACGTAACTGTTTGGGACAGGCCCCGTCTGAATTAACTGTATAATGCAAACATATAAGCTATTAATACACACAAAGCTTCGAAGTAACCTAGAGCTTGGTAACAACAACTGGATGTCCTGAACTCTACTGGTGAGATCTGCTAGCCCCTGCACCTGCAGCATGAAATGCAGGTCTTCCACAAGGGACTCAGTATAAGATAATGTACTGAATATGTAAGGTAGCAAATACTATATATGAAGTTCAATTCAAATAGAACTATGGTGTAACTGTTCTTTATATTGCTTTACCTTTATTGTAAAATCTGTATAGTGAAATCTCTGCACAGCTGTAATACAAATGACCAACTGATCAGTGGTGAAACTGTATCGGGTTCGTCCCTGGCTAGGTTATACTCAACCCCTCGGGCTACTCCCATTGATAGGATCGTCCCTGGCTAGGTGCTATCTCCATTCCTCGGGCTACCACCTATCAGAACTGTATACTTTATCTTTCAATTACCTTTGAGATGATTCTTTTAATGGTCAAAATATTGAAGTTATAAGGATGTATAGACAGAATATGACATATGAATAATCATGCAAAACAATATGGCAACGAAGAGAGTACGTCACATAAGAAATGAAATGCGTATGAAATGAAACAACTCTTGAACTTTGTTTAATAACAAGAACTCATGTACTTAGTATCCACGTATGTATGTACCATTGAAGGTAACTATATATATAGGAGCATATGAATATGTGAAAGAGTGGAGATATGGCTGCTTGTCATGTAGGAGTAGATAAATGCCTTTAATTATCGAGGGATCTATGTTTCATGCCAAAAAATACGAAATCAAGTAACCTTACATACCTCGTTGTATGACCTCGTAACTACCTTGTGGTGGCTGTGGTTTCCCTCAAATATTTAGCTACAGTATATTAAGCAATAACACTAGTATTAGCAACAACACAACACTTCTAGACAGTCCAATATCATAAAAACGATCATCCAGACAACAAGCTTTCGACTAATGATGCAAAGACATTTCTTCAACCTTTTTCACTTATAAACGTATTTCTTAATACAAATTCTTATGAACATGTCATCTATATGTTATTTTAATACCCTTAACAGTCCAAAAACAGCCCACACAGCAAACACATAACAATTCTTCACAACATACAAACAAGCGGCATAACATCACATCCTTTCACCACACTTCGACGTCAACAATTCCAAACTTGTTTTATCTTTACCAAAATTATATCCACAATTATTTTACACATAAAACCAGTCTTAAAATTATCCAAAAGTAGACCCAAAATAGGTGAAAGTCGTGGAACAACATATTACAATTTTCAGCTCCTAACTTTCTTTTAAAA
>JAPFFP010109864.1:0-18755 GCA_026153255.1 Solanum medicagineum
GGGCAATTTTGAAAAAATACATATTAACTATTTAAGTATCTTTGTAGCTATGACAGGGAAGTGAGCAGCTTAGAGGAGTTACATGTGTGTAGTTGTGTATCTAGCATGTACTAGATGAGTGGGCAACTTTGATTACTAGTGAAACAAGATCAACTGCACTTACATGATACAAGAGCGAACAAATACAAGTGATGAAGGAGTTGGGATGATGTCCCGGATCGAGTGTCGAGATCTTATTATCTCAAATTAGTTGCAGTGGTTGTGTGTTATTTGGGGTGTTGGGGTCGGCTCCTAGTTCAATGTCGAGTTTTAGGAAGTTGAGATTAGGTCCAAAGTAGGGTGTTGAGATTGGGATCATGTCCAGGATCGGCTATATGGGTCGGATTCAAATTTAAATATTAGGTTCTGAATTGAGAGTTGATGTTATGTTTTAAATCGAGTGTCGAGATCAAATTTCAGATCGATCAGTTGTTGAAGTCATACCAGGTTTGGATGTTGGGGTTGGGTCACTATTTGAGTCTTGGATCGAAAGTTGAAGTCAGGTTCCAGATTGGATATGTATAGGGATTGAATTTTGGATCAAGTATCCTGGTCATGTCTCGATTTGAGTATTGAGGTTGGATTCTATTTTTTTAAAAAAACTTTGCTTAAATCACACCATCAGAAATGAGTACAAATCCATTCCTTACCTTGTCTCAAGACCCGAAACTTTTCTGTCACGTCCCAGAAGGGAACCCTTGGCGTGACCGGCACTTGAAGAACCATTGTTGATTCCCCAAGGAAACCACCTGGCCTCATCGCCATATAAACTCAACAATAGAAGAAAATACTCAAATACAATAGAACATTATATGGTAAACATATCTCTGATAAAAATATCATTCTCAATGAAAAAATTTGGAAATAAGTGATACTCAACAAATCATCTATCCAATGTCTATGAAGCCTCTAATCAACAACCTATATGGTACCATGACAGGCCATGAGTACGACAAATCAAAGAAAGAAAGTGCTAAGTCAAAACAGGGGATAAAAGGGATCATCCGGAAAGCAAGGAGTGCTCACTAATCTGGAATGCACTGATCTGACCTCAACGATGCGCAGGCTGAAGTCCTCTATCACCTGTATCTGTATGATGAAATATGCAGGTCCAAATGGACATCAGGTAAGGACCCGAAATTTTCACACTGTATGTTGTTTAAGGGCATCATAGCCCCCCAACGTCAAGCCAAGTTCAAAGGGATTTCCGTTGGCTAAGATCGACACAAGTACCGGTAGAAGGGTTAACTTTAAAGGAGCATAACATTTAGCACACTTAGAACTGGGTACCCCACAACATGTCAAATGAAATCCCTCTAAGTTAGTATTGCATCGCACTTGGTTTCACCTTATTCCGATGTCGAACGAAGAAGTTATCATTGTTTTCGTGAGACCCTCCTGTGCATGATGTCACACGGACAGTTTGATGGGCAATGTGACCTTGGATGAACCGTTGGATGGCTTGAGCTGGAAAAGGCCCTTTATGGACTACGGAATAGGGAGCCCTTTGAGTTAGCTTTGCAATACATTTTGTTTCACCTCATTCTGATGTAGGATGAATGAGTTATGATCGTTTTCGTGAGAGTCTCTTGTGCAATGGTGTCAAATGGAGAGTTTGACGGGCAACGATGCCTTTGACGGGCTATTTAGGTCAACTGGGACTAGAAAGGGCCATTTTTGGAAACAAGGAAGGTGACACGGCCAATGTGGCTTGCCACTGACTATGTGGATGGGCACAAGGTATGTCAAGGGAAGCTTGTTGGACTTGGGGGAAAATTTGGTAAGGGTGGTGCCACGGGAACCCTTGACGGGTCGTGTGGGGTCTAACAGCCCGTGGCACCTGGCATGATGTGTCTTGGCCATAGTTTTGTGCCTAAGTGTAGTGCAATGACACACTAGATAGACCGTAAAGCATCACACGGCCAGTGAAGTGGTCCGTCAAAGTGACGAGACGTGAAATTTTTCTAAGTGTTCCCAACTCTCATTTATTTTTCTAAGTCCCTTTTGACGGGAACTCCACACGACCCGTGGAGTGCCACACAGCCAGTCAAGCCTCCAATGAGGCCACACTTTGTCAAATTTTCCATCTGTTTACTAATGACATTTTGGTAAATTTTAATTACTCTAATGATCTTTTTAGACTTCCAACACTATATTAACCTCACCAAAAGACCTAAACCCTAAACCAAAGGATCAAAGTCATTACTCTCATATCAAATACACTTCAATTCTCTCAAGAGCCTCCATCAAGACCTCACCAATTTCAAGAAAACTCAAGAACAAGTTTAAATTCCAAGACACACTTCTAAGCTTCCATTCTTTCTCAACTCAATTTCAAGGAACTTAAAAGCTAAGGTATGTGGGTGATCCTTGATTCCTTCTAATCAAGGAGATCCAAAATTATTTTCAAGAAAACTTACTTGGATTTTGCTTACTTTAATTTAGAGTTTTGAATATTATGATTCCTAAAATTTTATTGATGCATGGATAGTGTATATTTGATGATCTTAATGTAATTTAACCATTATATGAAGATTTACTTTGGGTTTGTGAAATGACAAGTATGCATGTCCCTTTTTAAAAGATTGTTTATGCATGTTGAACTTATGTTGGATTTAAATATGAATTTAATGGTGTATTTATTTCAATTTCACCTTATATTATTGATTTTAGATTTAATCCTAATTACCCATGTCATTCTCTCACTATTCATAGCATATGCATTCATGTACATGGATTATAATGGGAATTATGTTATGGGTTAAGCCCAATTATGTCCTATGATATGATTTTGATAAGATATTGGTTATGACAATATTGTGATCACATATATGTCTTTGATTTTGGCTCTTTGAGCATTTTGGGTACTTGTACTATTTTGTATATGAATGGCCTATTCCTATGCATGAGTATTATGACTATGAAATTATGATTTTGGCATTTGAGCCAAAGTATATATTATTATGAATGGTGCTTGGCTTTTAAGCCCAATTGTCCATTGAAATGATTTGGAAAATGACTATTCTCTTTGAAAGTACATATATGTATATTCTAAGTATTTTTGTGGGATGACAGCTTAGCACCGATGGATTGAGGGGGGGGGGGGGGCTCTCTTTCTTTAAACTATGTGCCTAGCATAGGGTCCTTTCTGAAATGGGATGTGTTCCCGTAAGGAGAAGAAATGATTTGATTTGATTTGTGATTTGTGAAAATCCTATCCGAAATGTGATGTTTTCCCATAAGGAAGGTTGCTTTATATGAAAAGGGGTGTGTTCCTGTAAGGTGAAGTATGGTTTACGGTTGGCAAGTAGACCACATCTTTACCGATGAGGGGTATTCATCAGGATTTTAAGTAATAGCTCGCTTGGTCTTACTCATGTCGGTTAAAGTCATATACCCACTATAAAAATGAGCATCATTTGCATTTCATGTATCTTGAATTTCATGGTATCTTGTTATATTTACATTCCTTGTTATATGTCTCTTTCGATAGTATGTGCCCTTTTTATCTAACCTTGATATACAGGATTTGGCAAGTTACATGCATTGCACCCAACATACTTAGTACATTCAAACATACTAACGTATACTCTTGCCTACATGATTTTTACCATGTAGGGATCCGGGATTTTGATCATCCACCATTCGACGCTTAGCTTAGATTTCAATTTTGCTTGTAGTGGTGAGTCCTTTCTTTCAAGAATGAACCACCATCCATCTATCTATGTTATCTTTTCATCTTTGTACTTGAGGGTGAGCCCGGGGTATGTCTTGGCCCCCCACCCATCTATATAGAGGCATTGTTGGACACCTTGTACACCTCTTTAGGATATATGCTATGAGTTATGGTTAAGTCTATGTTATGTATTTGGTTATCTTTAAGTGCAAATATGTGACTTGCTCTTATGTTGATGGAAAAATCCTAAGTCCCGAATTGCCCCCATAGTGTGAGTCCTACTTTCCCGTACCTTAGAACTATGTGTAGATTGTTGATTATGCTTCTGAATGGATGATGCGAGTTTTGGTATCTTGAGGCTTGTTTGGGGACTCTCGGGTTCCCATACGCCATGTCAGATCTAGGCCCTAGGTCTGTTCATGATAAAGATGGTATCAAAGCCCTAAGTTTGTAATAATCCTCAAAGTCCAACATGCCGCGTCAAGTAGAGTCCTAATAATGGGTATGAAGTGCACCACGCCTATGAGTGGGAGACTACGATGACGTTCTAAGAATTGTCTCACTTATTCATGTCTTATGTCGTGCTGTGAATAGTTAGTTTAGCTTGTTGATCTTGATGGTAACCTTACGCTATTTCAGAAGATACCTCGTGGTAGACCTGCTAGAGCAGCCGGCTTATGAGGGTCAAGCCCCACAAGGGCCTATGGATGAACCTATCTCTAATGCTGAGTTTCAGACAACCTTTGCCATGCTTGCCCAAGGTGGTGACTACTCAGACTGGGCAGTCCAACCTTCCTCGGGATCCCACTCCAGCTTTTAAAGTGAGGGATTTCACCCGGATGAATCCTCCGATCTTTGGGTCTAAGGATGACGAGGATGCTTAGGAGTTTATTGATGAGCTCACCAAGGTATTGAATGTCATGGGTGTCACTTCTGAGGAGAGGGCTGAGCTAGCTGTCTATCAGTTGAAAGATGTAACACAGGTATGGTATACTCAGTGCTCTATGGAGAGGGTTTGTGGTGATGCTGTTAATTGGGAAGATTTCAAGCTTGCTTTTCTGGATCGTTTCTTCCCGCTTGAGCTTAGGGAAGCCAAGATGACTGAGTTTATCAACCTTAGGAAGGGTGATATGGGTGTGAAGGATTATGCCCTTAAGTTCACTAAGCTCTCTAAGTATGCTCCAACACTTGTAGTTGATCCTCGTGCAAGAATGCACAAGTTCATCTCCGGTGTCTCTGACTTGCTTGTCCAAGAATTTCGTACGGTCATGCTAAATCAGGACATGGACATCTTTAGACTTATGGTGTATGCTAAACAGATTGAAGGAGAGAAACTCAAGGAGAGAAGAGTTCATGATGCTAAGAGGACACGTGTTGATGATGGTTTCTCCAGCTCTCGGGGTGGTGGTTTTGGACGCTTCCAATCAGGCCAAGGTTTCAATGCTCGGGTGGCTAATGCAGGAGTGCCTCCTCCTAAGACACTGGTTGGTGGCTACTATCCTTAATGTCCCAAGTGTAGGAAACATCACATGGGTGGTTGTTGGAGGGGTTGGGCGCCTGGTATGGATATGGTGACAACGGTCATAAGATTGCTGATTGTCCTAGACCTGCTCAAGAGGGGCAGGGTCAGGTGGCGCCGGGTGCTCCAGGCCAACCAAAAGCTCCTCAAGGGGGTGCCCCAAGGAACAACAAGTTTTATGTTGTTCATGCTCATTAGGAGGTAGAAGAGACCCCAGATGTTACTACTGGTACGTTGACAGTCTTTGAATTTGATGCTTATGTTTTGCATGGCTCGAGTGTGAATTCTGTCTATTTTGATACCTCTGTTGACTGTGATGTCTGGTTTGAATGCCGAGATCTTGACTTTTTTTGGTTATTACTTCCGTGGGTAAATATGTTGTTGCACATAGAGTTATCGTGGTTGTCCTGTTTTGGTGTTACACAAAGTCTTCCAGCTGTGATCTTATGGAACTCGAGATGTTAGACTTTGATAAGATTCTTGGGGCGGATTTGGTTGCCGAGGAGAATATAGGGTTTTTTTCCCAAGGGGGAGATAGTATGCTTCGGTATCAAGGCTGGCTATTTGTTCTGGACGTGGGGTAGTTTGAGCAACATGAACTGACTTTTATAGGCCAGGATTTAGTATTGGAGGCTATGGAAAGAGTGAGATTGATCAAGAAAGGTTAGAGGTGGTTCGAGGTCATCAAAAGTTTTATTCGAAGGTTAGAAAAAGGGGTCTTGAGTGTCAGGTTGGAGAATGGGTATATGTGAAGGTCTCACCGATGGAGGATGTGGCTTCGGTTAAGGTACCTTAAGGGAGGGAGTACTTGGGAATGATAAGGCCATATCCCTATATTTTTTCCTAATCCACTCAAGCCTAAGGCGCTAGGCTCTTCCTTCTCCAAGTGGTCCTAATCCATTCAATTCTTGAGTCTCATTGCATGACATGCTTACATATGCACTAAAATGATTTTCATGAAGATTTAAATGATTTGAATACGTTTTGATATGAGTTTTAATGACTTAATGATTTTTTTTGAATGGTGAATTGTGCATTGTAACTAGTGTTCGGAAGGTTCATGTTCTCACCCAAGCCTTTCAATCCTTGTTCTTACAACATTAGGAGGCGAATGTACCAAGGGGGAGATGATGTAAAGGCTTGGATTTTTCATGCTTATTTATGTTGGTTAAGGTTGTTATTGGGCCCCTACGTCAAGCCAAGTTCAAAGGGATTTCCATTGGCTAAGTTCGACACAAGTACCGGTAAAAGGACCAAATTTAAAGATGAATAACTTTTAGCATACTTGGAACTAGGTGGCCCACGACATGTCACTTTGAGTTAGCTTTGCAATGCACTTGGTTTCACCTCATTCCGATGTCAGACGAAGGAGATATGATCATTTTCGTGAGACCCTCCTGTGCAGTGATGTCACACGGATAGTTTGACGGGCAGTGTGACCTTGGACGAACTATTTGGATAGATTGGCTAGAAAATGCCATTTTTGGCCTAAGTACTGGGAAGCCCTTTGAGTTAGCTTTGCAATGCACTTGGATTCACCTCATTTCGATGTCAGATGAAGGAGTTATGATCGTTTTTGTGAGACCTTCTTGTGCAGTGGTGTCAAACGGATAGTTTGACGGGTAGTGATGCCTTTGACTGGCTATTTGGGTCAGCTGGGATTGGAAAGGACCATTTTTGGCACCAAGGAAGGTGATACGGCCAGTGGCACGGGCACAAGGTATGCCAAGGGAAGCTTGTTGGACTTGGGGAAAAATTTGGTTAAGGGTGGTACGACGGGCACCCTTGACGAGTCGTGTGGGGTCTAATGGCCCGTGGCACCTGGGTGTGAAGTGGCCCGGCCACATTTTGGTGCCAAAGTGTGGTGCAACAGACCACTAAATAGGCCATGAAGCATCCCATGACCCGTGAAGTGGTCCGTCAAAGTGACGAGACGTGAAATTTTTCTAAGTGTTCCAACACCCATTTATTTTTCTAAGACCCTTTTGATAGGCACTCCACACGACCGTGGAGTTCCACATGGCCAATCAATCCTCCAGTGAGGCCACACTTTTTCAAATTTTACATCCATTCAGTAATGGCATTTTCATAAATTTTAATTACTCTAATGACATTTTTAGACTTCCAATGCTATCTTAACCTCACCAAAAGACCTAAACTCTATTCCAAAGGATCAAACTCATTACTCTCATGTCAAATGGGCTTTCAATTCTCTCAGGAGCCTCTATCAAGACCTCAATACCACTTTCAAGGAAACTCAAGAACAAGTTTAGATTCCAAGACCCACTTCCAAGCTTCCATTCTTTCTCAACTCAATTCCAAGGAACTTAAAAGCTAAGGTGTGTGGGTTTATCCTTGATTCCTTCCAATCAAGGAGACGCAAAATTACTTTCAAGAAAACCTACATGGATTTTACTTACTTTAATTTGGGGTTTTGAATATTATGATTCCTAAAATTTTATTGATGCATGGGTAGTGTATATCTGATGATTTTAATGTGATTAAAGCCATTATATGAAGATTTACTTTGGGTTTATGAAATTAAAAGTATGCATGTCCCTTTTTAAAAGCTTGTTTATGTATGGTGAACTTATGTTGGATTTAAATATGGATTTAATGGTGTATTTACTTCAATTTCACCTTATATTGTTCATTTTAGATTTAATCCTAATTACCCATATCACTCTCTTATTATTCATAGCATATGCATTCTTGTACATGGATTATTATAAAAATTATGTCATGGTTTAAGCCTAATTATATTCTATGATATGATTTTGATAAGATATTGGTTATGAGGATATTGTGATCACATATATGTCTTTGATTTTGACTCTTTGATCATTTTGGGTGCTTGCACTATTTTATATATGGATGGGCTATTCTTATGCATGATTATTATGACTATGAAACTATGATTTTGTCATTTGAGCCAAAGTACAAATTATTATGAATGGTGCTTGGCTTTTAAGCCCAATTGTGCATTGAAATGATTTGAAAAATGACTATTGCCTCTTTGAAAGTATGTATATATATGTATATTATAAGTATTTTTGTGGGATGATGGCTTAGCACTGATGGATTGAGGGAGGTGCTCTCTTTCCTTGAACTGTGTGCCTAGCATAGGGTCCTTTCCGAAATGGGATGTGTTTCCGTAAACAAAGATGCCTCCGAAATGGGATGTGTTCCCGTAAGGAGAAGAAATGATTTGATTTGATTTGTGATTTGTGGAAATCCTATCGGAAATGGGATGTGTTCCCATAAGGAAGGTTGCTTCATACGAAATGGGATGTGTTCCCGTAAGGTGAAGTATGGTTTACCTTTGGCAAGTAGACCACCTCTTTACCGATCGATGAGGGGCATTCATCGGAATTCCAAGTAATAGCTTGCTTGGTCTTACTCATGTCTGTTAAGATCATATCCCCATTATAAAAATGAGCTTTATTTGCATTTCATGCATCATGAATTTTATGGCATCTTGTTATATTTACATTCCATGTTATATATCTCTTTTGATAGTATGTGCCCTTGTCATCTAACATTGACGTAGGTTTTGGTAAGTTACATGTATTGCACCCCACATATTTAGCACATTCAAGCTTGATAATGCATACTCTTGCCTAAATGATTTTTACCATGTAGGGATCGGGGACCTTGATCATCCACTGTTCAACGCTTAGCTTGGATTCCGATTTTGCTTGTAGTGGTGAGTCCTATCTTTCAAGGACAAACCACCACCCATCTATCTATGTTACCTCCTCATCTTTGTACTTGAGGGCGAGCTCAGAATATTTCTTGGCCCCCGACCCATCTATGTAGAGGCATTGTTGGACACCTTAAAACTCTTTACGATATATGCTATGAGTTATGGTTAAATCTATAGTATGTGTTTGGTTATGTTTAAGTACCGATATATGACTTGCTCTTATGCTGATGGAAATATTCTAAGTCCCGAATTTCCCTCATAGCGTGAGTCATATTTTCTCGTCCCTTAGAACTATATGTTGATTGTTGGTTATGCTTCCGAACCGATGATGCAAGTTTTGGAATCTTGAGGCTTTTTTGGGGACTCTCGAGTTCGTATACACCGTGTCACATCTAGGCCCTAGGTTCGGGTTGTGAAACGTCACTAATGGAATATATTGGTATGTAAAATGGCTTAAGAAAGTTAAGCTCAACTCACTCAGGTCGACTCAAACAACTCATACTCAACTCAATATATGCAAGTTTAAAGTAAATTATGCTTTTAAAATAGACTCAGTAGAAATGAACTTGATTTAAAATATTAAGCTTAATCTGTGTTTGCTTAGGTGTTTCTCTTAACAGACATCCAATCCCACCACATTTAGTTTGATGATGCACAACGAAGGCGATTTCGTTGCCACACCCGTCCTAAACTTGAAAAGGTAAAGGACGATCAACTCTCATGAATCCATAGTGAATGTCTATCATCTAGGACAAGAGTCGGTTGAACATGTTGTACGACTATCCTACGCTGGCAACGTAGTTTTGTGAGTTAGAGTAGATATTTACTCGCTCCCAGCTCGGTGCTTGATACTCCTCTCAAGACTAAAATATGCTCAACTCATCAATCAAATCAATCCTCAATGCTCAGTCAATCAACTCAAATCTCAACTTCATTAGGTTATCTTATCTCAACTCATCTCAGTTTCTCATCAATTCAGTCAATCAAGGAAGATAAGCAGACTCAATTCAAACTCAAACAGTCATTAAAACTCACTCACTTAGACTCATCATGGATGCAAGCAAGATGTAACAATGAACATGCAATTATAGTACAATGTGCTCCTCACTCTCCATTATGCGCAATATATTTAATTCATACGATCAAACTGAAACCTCAACTCAATCCATGTATAGATTTTATGAAGACCATTTGATTTAGGGTCCATGCTACCAAGTATAAAATACATATGTTAATCTCATATCACTGGTCATGCAATACAATAGTTATCTTATACATCATCATAAGACCTCATGATAAATGTAGGGATTCAGTAATTAGATGATAGAATTTTCAAAACTCAACTTTTGTTCTCACTTTAGACTCAAATAGGTGAAAGGGGTATGTGAACGAACTTAGTTCCACACTTTAGTAGGCATTACATACCTTAAAATATAAGAAGCAATCAAACTTCAATCGATCTTCGTGTTTGAATTTGAAACCCTTGCTCCTTTCGTTTCTCCGGTACTCTCAGGAAATCCCTAAACGTGAAGAATGGTGAAAATACCCTTATGGTTCTGTTTTAGGACTTTATTTAAGGCTAAAACAACTAAAGATTGTCTTAAAAAGGGATTGGAATAGACAAAAATATCCTTCTTAAAAATTGTGGACAGATTCTATGAGACCATGTTTACTGGCCGTAGATCTTTCTACGGGTCATAGATGACCACTCGTAGATGAGGGGTCCAACAATTTAAGTAACTAGAATTTTCCTAGAATCTATGAAGCCATTCTATGGACCGTAAATACTTCTACGGGCCGTCTGATAACTCGTAACTCAAGATACTGAAAAATTGATATTTGGACCACTAACTCACGAAATCAATCTACGGGCCATATGTTGTATCGTACATGAGCCTCACACTTAGAAAATTTCACCAAGTCATCTGGGAATTCTACGAGGCCTCTTCTATGGGCCGTAGATCTCTTTACAGGCCGTAGATGACCCTCGTAGTTTTCTCCTTCGGCAAATTTTATGTCATTTTTCTCATTTTCTTTGTGCATCTACTCAAACTAAGTGAAAAGAATTAGGGGGTATTACATTTACCTCTTGACCACAATTTGATTTCAATAAAAAAATGAAACGATTTTTCATCATACCAATCACACCCTTAAAAGGAGAAAAAGAATAAAAACAAAAATCTTGCAATGAAAGTACATATTTCTCTATATAATAAGAAGCAATCACTAACATGCGTAAAATGGATATCCATATTATTTATGTTAAATAAGAGTGGAGTCAAATATTTTATCTAATTTCACCAAACTCATTTTTAACTGACTCATGTTCCACTCAATCTGCTTGTTTGCCACCCTTTTTTATGACCTCACTATCACAATTTTCAAGTGGCTTAACACAATTTTTTAAATTAGATTAGATGGATTTATTTTATCGAAAATCTTAATAATTTTATTATGATATTATATTTATAATTAGGGGTGTGCATCGGTCGGTTTGGTATATATATTATCGGTTCGGTTTATTGGTTTTTAGTTTTTAATATGCTAAACCAAAAAGAACCCAATAAAATATTTTTTTATCAGTTTTCAATTTATTGATTTTAAGTCCTTAATGGTTCGGCTTTCGGTTTACCCAATAAGAATGATAATTTGCATTTGCAAAATGCAGATAGAGTACGAAGATTATGTTTATAAACTTGCAAACACTATAATTAGCTAATTTCAAATTAAAATACTAAAGTGAATAACTAAGAACTTAAGTATCGTAAAGATTAAAATAGGTAAAGTATTGCTATAGTGTTCTATTACTATTAAATTACTAATATTTAATATTTATGAAGGGGTAAAATAGTAAATTATTATAATCTTATTGGGTTATCGGTTTACCCAAAAACCCAATAGTAAAAACTGATTTGGAACTGATAACCCAATAAATTTTTTTTCTAAATCATTAAGAACCCGATAACCTAATAACCCAACAATAATAAACCAATAAAGTTTTTATCGGTTCGCTTTTTGCACTCCCCTATTTATAATATTTAATGTTTTGTCAAATATATATTTCAGAATGTTCGTATAAATCTTGTATTTTTAATTATGATTAATTTAATTAAATTTACTAATTAGAAAATATAAATTAATTTATTATAATATTAGTTAAGAACACATGTTTTACTAATTAATATATTTCTTAAAAAGATATACATTTTAAATGTTTAATTTAGTATTATCTATAAACTAGGTAATTAGCCCATGCTTTGCATGGTCATAAGTAATCTAGTTAAGTTTATAAATCTTAATATTAAAACAAATAAAATATTCTAAAGTTATTAAGTTTTTCTATATATAAAGTTTATCATTATCAATTTATCTTAAGAACTTCTACTAAAATGTAATATTGCCAAACTCTTAGTTATCTTCAGTAATATTTTTAGATTATCACATTATTTCTTGATATAATTGGCTAGTCAATAGTGCTTGAACTTCCTAATTTGAATATTAAATTACTGTAATACCCTCAACTTAAAAATCAATTTAATATATTATATTATATTATATTATATTTGTAATACCCTATGAAATTACCAAAACACCCCTAAAACGGAATCATGCACATAACACGTCTTCCAAAGCTCCGATGGGAAATTCGAGACCGAATTTGCTATCAGAGAGGAAAATTGAGTGGGACAATGATCTCGACCCGATTTTAGAGAAATTGGGTCGAAAAATACTTTTCATATGCATGACAAAAAACAGTGAGGGTGCCTGACAGGGCACTGATGCGGACCTATCGCGGACCTACACTTATATTTTTTTTTAATTTTCGACAGAGGTTGAAATTTTCGAAAATACACTGGTGCGCGATGGGTCCATGTCGTGGACTAGTGTAATTTTGATGACTAGTTTTTTTTAATCTCGGGAAGAGTATTTTAGGTATTCTCAACCCATTCTAATACCCCAAAACATATTTTTAAGCCTAAATTTGTATGAAAGGTTTCTAAAACACTTTATTTTTCCTAAGTCTAAACGTACATTCTAAGAGAAGGAGAAGAAGGAGCTTGAGGGTTTCTAGTTGGGGTTCGATTTCCCTGGAAGAATTGAGAAAATCTTAAATCCTAGGTATGTAAAGGCTTCCCAAAACATGGGATTGTTCTCCCATGTGCCCCTTGATTGGTCTAAGTTGAGTAGTTGATAGTTGATGAGTCTTGTGTTCAGTTATTGAATGTTATACTGAAAATTTCTCTAAATTCTACGTATATTTTCTTTAACTGATGATCATCATACTATGAACTAATTGTTTACATGTATTATTGTATGATTGTGTAGTTGCCATACCTGAATTCCTTGTAAAGCTTTCAAGAATGAACTTAGGAGTGATGTCTAGAGCCTGAATTATCGGAATGTGTTGATTGTCGTAGTTTGAGTCTTGAGATGGGTATTGTGATAGCTGAAGTAGATGAAATTAATATCATTGAGGTTTAAATGAGTTTCTGATAGAGTTTTGAAAGAAAGATTCTATTCCTTAAGTTGATAGGATGACAGATGAGATGAGGTCCCCGCCCGAGCGAGGGGGGGAGGGGGGTTGGTTGTATAACCATCCTGATGTCGATAGACTTATGAGCATGTCAATACGTGGGAGGAGTATGAGCACTGAAATGGGTAAGATTAAGTTCCACTCACACTCATTAACTACATGGCAGCGTAGGAGAGTAGTGGACCATGAAAGCGGAGATTTCCTTTGTCCCACAGAGGAATGGATAGACTTTTTTGGGATCCCCGATAGACTCGTCCTTTACCCCGGTAAGGTATTGAGTGGATGTGGAAATGACATCTTTTTGATGTATCATCACTAGCTCATAGGTGGTGATTGTCGGTTATAGAAACTCCTAGATAGGTTCCTGTTGGTAGTACTCCGAGGTTGATGTGATGGTATGATGTCTTGATGGATGGTGATATGATAAAGTTTGTTCCTTACTTTGAGTTGAGGTTAAATGATTGATGAGTTGATGTCGTTTATTATTGCATAGCCCATATTGTTTACTTTAGCCCATTTTACATAAAATACATTCCACATACTAACGCCCCTTTGGCACTGAATCGTTTTATGATGCACATTCTGTAGATAGATGACTTCAGCAGGCGAATCGTTCAAGTTCAGAGTTCCTTGATCCAGATTTGGTGAGTCCTCCCCTGCCTTCAGGAGGACATCTTTACTTGCTTTCATTTTCTTTGAGTTCTTGATTGGATGTTAGTCATGGTCTGTCATGGTACCTTCTTAGATAGTAGCTGTAGAGGTTTTATAGACATAGACTGATGATGGTTGATGTTGAGGTTTCTCTTTCCCCTTTTCCTTTTCTTTTATTAGACTAACTTTTGTTCGTTAATCTTATACCATGTGATAGACAGAGTTGATAGTTGTAGCTCACTGATAGTACCTCTTAAATGTCTTCCGCTAAATTAATAATTGGACTAGTGTGATGGGACTAGGTGGTTCTCTTGGGGACTAGCAATAGTCTTCGAGTGCTAGTTACACCGAGTGTCACGACCCAAGCCTAGGGCCTAGACGTGAACGGCAAATGGGGAATCCAAAGGAACCTCAAATAAGCCTCATAGCATATCATTACACATCCTTAGTCGTGGAAACAATTAGAATGACAATAAGGGATAAATGTAAACAAGGGGGAATTGGGACTAAGGATAAACTTCCATATCATAAACATCAAGAGTCAATAGAGTCAAGATCATAGCATAGATACATAACATGTCCAACAACACCTCTACTACATAGATAAGAGCGGGGGCCTAGACAAGCAACCGGGCTCACCCTCATATTCAATACATAAGTCAAAGAGAGAAAGTCTTAATACATAGTAAGAAATCATAAGTAACGTCCTCGAAATGGAGGACTCACCAACAAGCTTGATAGAAGTTGTACTAGCCACGTGGAGGAGGATGATCAAGCGGTACACCAGTTCCTACATGGTAGGGATAGAGTATGCGTTAGTATGTTTGAAAGTACTAAGTATGTAGGATGCAATGCAACAAAAGGTAGGCATCATGGGAAAAATATATAATCATAAGCGATGAATAATATACTAACAATATGACATGTATGAATGATTCTTGAAGTAAAATCATGCTTATATAGATCATAATTAGAGTGTGAGGAGTGACCATGATAGTGCAAGCCAAGGCCTACCATCCCCCCCGGATAGGTGCATAAGGTACGAACCCCTTCATGAGGTTGATGGAGTACAAACCCCCCCACCGAGGTTAACGGAGTACAAACCCCCAATCAAGGTTGACAGAGTACAAATCCCCCATCAAGGTTGATGGGTACCAACCCCCAACAAGGTTACCCAGGCCTACCACCCCCCGAGCTACGCGACCAAGGTACCAATACCTCGATAGGTTACCCAGGCCTACAACCCCCCCAGCTAGGCTTGGTTATCCCTAACACTATATAGAGATAATTAATATATATATATATATATATATATATATATATATATATATAGAGAGAGAGAGAGAGAGAGAGAGAGAGAGAGAGACACTCCTTTCATCGTCATACACATACATTCCTTTTCAGCATCATCCCATCATCATTTCATCGTCATCTCATCATCATTTTATTATCATTTCGTCATCATATAGTCATTCAACTCATAAGATATACATTGGACCTTCAACTCCTCAAGAATTCATAACCAGACATTTTATCAAACACTTAGAGGGTGAGTAATGCTAGTGTAAAACGATGCAATTCAAGAGTGAAATCATGCTAGAAAAATCAGTATAAAGCCATCAACAGATACTTGGTAACATCTTCAAACAATATACATCAAGACCCTTCATTAATTCTCATCATAAACCTCAGATTCATAGCTCCAAACATAGTAAACCAGTCACAATTTAATAAACCCAACATAGTGTGCAGTGAATTTCATAATGAATAGGAACGATGACTAAATCAACTTTAAATCATGCAATTTTGAGTAAAAGAGATTGGGTATCATGGGTGAAGAGAACCCATGAAACAAACTCACATACCTTAGCTTTGGAGATGAACTTGATGAAGATTGGAGATGGAGACTTGAATCTTTAGAGGAAATCCTTAGATCCGGAGATGGTTTTGAGACTTGAGTTTAGGAGTAAAATATTTTTAAGTGTTTGAATGAGTATTGGGAAAATTTTAGAATGCTATGAGGGTGAAAATGGTTAAGTACAAGCATTTTTACATTTGGGAACACTTAGGCCCAAGACTCAAAAGTCTTGGACCGAAGTCAAAACTAGCCAAAAATTTACACTAGTGCGCGCCCTTGGCGCGTCGCGCCAGGGGTGCAAAAACCTCTCTGGAATTCATTTTTTGGAAAATCAAAATTGCTAATCTTTTATTATTAAATCGGGGTTAGACCCATTTTTCACTCCAAATGACCCCCTGAACAAGAATATGAAGTCGAATTTTCGATATAGCGCATGGATTTTTAGATATATGGGAATTACGATTCCGGTTACTTCTGAGGCACATTTTCGGGCACTTTTTGGGGTTGTTTCAATATCTTCCCCTTGGGAATATTCATCCTTGAATGTCAAAGAGACGTATATGAGAGACACCAACATGAAAAATTTTAGCCCACGTCAAAATGCAACAATGCACTTAAACATCATTTCAAAATCTCGTCAGAAGTGTAAATTCATCATGAACTTAGTCAATTCAAGCATGAACATATGCAATGACATGAGGGCCGAACTTAAGACTTGAGATCATATAAAGTACTTAGATCAATACCTTAGATTTGAGTGGAGTGGAAAAGGTAAGGATATCGCTTTTGCATGTCCGCTTCGGCCTCTCAAGTGGCACTTTCAACTTGTTGATTCCTCCAAAGGACCTTGGCGGAATCGACCTTTTTGTTTCTCAATCTCTCCACTTGCCTATCCAAGATCTGAACCAGAACCTCTTCATAGGTCAAATTATCTTCAACAACTCTCACAACATCAAGAGGTATAATAGTATTCGGATCACCTACACATTTCCTCAACATAGACACATGAAACACTGGATGAATCAAATTCATTTCTCTAGGCAAGTCCAACTCGTAACCTACCTTGCCAACCCTTCTCATCACCCTATAAGGACCCACATATATTGGGCTCAACTTGCCCTTCTTACCAAAATGGACACACCCTTCATGGTTGACACCTTCAAGTAGACCTAATTACCAACCTTAAACTCAAGATCCGTTCTCCTCACGTCGGCATAAGACTTTTGACGACTTTGTACCGTCTTTAACTTTTCTCTAATCATCCTAACCTTCTCAAGAGCCTCCATAACTAGATCTGGTCCCAACAAAGCTATCTCACCAACCTCAAACCATCCGACCGGTGATATACAATGTCTCCCGTAGAGAGCCTCAAAAGGAGCCATACCGATGCTAGAATGATAACTATTGTTGTCAGCAAGCTCAATCAACGGAAGATGATAATCCCAACTAGCTTTAAGCTCCAACACATGTGCTCTAAGCATATTCTCAAGTGTTTGGATGGTTCTTTCGGCTTGGCCATCCGTTTGAGGGTGGAAGGCCGTAGAAAGCATAACTCTTATACTAAGACCTCTTTGAAAGGACCTCAAAAAGTGTGAAGTGAATTGTGCCCCACGATCCGATATGATGGAAAAAGGAAACCATGCAACCTTACCAATTCATGAATGTACAACCTTGCATAATATTTAGCCCCAAATGTGGTCTTAACCGGTAGAAAGTGAGCCGATTTCGTCATCCTATCAACCGCAACCCAAATGGAATCAAAGCTCTTTCTAGTCTTAGGCAACCCAACTCCAAAATCCATATTTATCTCTTCCCACTTTGAAGTAGGAACTAAAATGTCTTGGGTTAGGCTACCCAGCCTTTGATATTCGGCTTTGACTTGTTGACAAGTATGAAAATCGGAAAGAATTTGGCAATGTCCCTCTTCATACCTCCTTACCAATACACACGCCTCAAATATCTATACATTTTGGTGGAACCGGGGTGGATAGAATAAGAAAATTTATGGGTCTCATCAAGGATCTTTTCTATCAAACCATCAACACATGGTACACACAACCTATCTTTGTACTAAAGGGCACCATCTCCCCCTTGGGAGAAAACCTCCACCTTGCCCTCTTTCACCAAGGCCTTCAATTCTAACAAGGAGGGATCAAGGTCTTGTCTTTCCATCACCTCATCAACCAAAGAAGACTTAGAACCATCAACAACACCCGTACCACTATTACTATCATTATCCTCTTCCAAGCTAACTCCCAATCTAGCCAACCGATGCACCTCCCTAGACATTTCCTTATCACCACCACCAACAAGTGCTAGGCTACCCATGGACACCTTACTCAAAGCATCTATCACCACATTTACCGTACCGAGATGATAATGCACACTCATATCATAGTCCTTAAGAAGTTCTAACCATCTCCTTTGCCTCAAGTTGAGATCCTTTTGAGTGAAGACATATTGGAGGCTCTTATGATCCGTGAACATATCAACATTCACCTCATACAAGTAGTGATGCCAAATCTTTAATGCAAACACAGCAGCGACATGGGTAGGTAGTTCCTTTCATGTAATTTGAGTTGTCTAGAAGCATAATCTATGACTTACCATTTTGCATCAACCCACAACCCAAACCAAAGCATCACAATAAACCACAAATACCTTAAGCCCATCCAGTAGTGACAATATAAGAGCAGACACAAGCTTGTCTTTCAATGTTTGGAAACTCCTTTCACATTCATCGGACCACACAAACTTGGCCTTCTTTTGAGT
>JAPFFP010109875.1:0-18754 GCA_026153255.1 Solanum medicagineum
TCAATCTCGACGATTGCTTATTCATAGGCTATTATGATTTCAAGACAGGCCGCTATGGTGAAATTGGTAGACACGCTAGCATAGACATGACCCATTTTAATAGGCATTACATTACATATGAGGGTAGAGTTTGTAACATATATGACCCTTCTAGTGAGAATTAGATAGTATAGTACATGAGGGTAAAATAGTTATCATATGTGACCCTTCATGTGGACATGATTTACTCACAAGAGGGTAGAATATATGGCACAAGGGCTCAACATTTAACTTGAAATCATAGGAATTTTTCATGAGCTCAATATGTGCATAGGAGCCAATAACTTATTATAACATGCTTGTCTTGGAATTTATGCAATAATGTTCCATCAACATACGAATCCTTGTCAAGTAAATTTAGTCAAACATGATGGGTATATGCACATGTACTTAAAAATCATACCATTGAAGAGTATGAAACAAAAGAAAAGTAAAATCAATTCATTTAAAGTTATTCAAATCAACCTATCATTATTGATAGGTATCATGAAAACCAACTTAAACCCATGAGTTCCTTTATAGTGTTTCATAGCATCATAGATTACATGACATTAATATCATAAAATCCATCACAATATCAAATGCCAACAATACTTTTAAGAATAATAAAATCATTAATTGAAGAACCCAAATAAAAAACATATGTATAATGCATAATGATATCACGATAAGCAAGAGTCCATAAATACCTATAAAATAATCCATAAATCCATATAATTTGAGAAGAAGATTGGTTGGACTTGTGGGAAGGAAGGTTCCCACAATCAAATCCACATATGTTGGTGTAATATAGGTGGTGGAAACCTGATTTGGAGATGGAGGATTTGAAACCCTAGCTTGCACCCTTTACTTAAAAGCCTTGAAGAGCTTGAGAGAGTTTTGAGACTTAGAGTGTTTTTGGAATGAGGAGGAATGAGATGAATTAGCGTTGTATATGATGATAAGGGAAATAGATGGGGTCAAAACAACATAGCTTAAACTTAGAAAAAGAGGAAAGATCAAATTTACCCCTATTAAAATCCTTGCAGGATAGGTCTTCGAGTGAAACGACCCCAAAAAGTGCCCGAAAATGTGCCTCGAAAGTGCCTAGAATCGTAATTTTCATATATCTTAAAATTCATGAGTGATATCAAAAATATGATTTCATATTATTTTTCAGGGGGTCAAATTGAGTGGGAATTGGGTCTAATCCTGATTTTAGAGCAAACGAAGTATAATTTCATTTTCCCAAAAATACGATCTCTAGTGAGGTTTTCGCGCCCCTGGCGCGACGCCCCAAGGGCGTGCCTTAGTATAAACTTTACCCTATTTTTCAAGTTTGGTCCAAGGCTTTTGGTCTTGGTCCTAAGAATTCCCATGTATGAAAATTCCTATACTTAGGCTTATTTCACCCTCATATCATTCAAGACATTCCCAAATACTCACTCAAACACTTAGCTAATATTTCATCTCCAATTTCAAGTCTCAAAAACTCATCCGGATCTTAAGGTTCTGATTCAAGCTTTATATCTCCATCTCCAATCTTCTTTAAGGATTCTCCAAAAGTCAAGGTATGTGGGTTTCTTTCATGGGTTTCTTTCACCCATGATACCCAAACTCTTTTTTACCTAAAATTGCATGATTTAAAGTTGATTTACATGTGGGTCTTATCTATTATGAATTTCACTGCACATTATGTTGGGGTTTCATGAAATGATGGTTATTTTAGCATGTTTTGAGTTATGAATCTAAGATCTATTGTGAGGTTTGGTAAAGGGTTTTGATGTATATGGCTTGAGGGTGTTACCAAGTATCTAATGATGGTTTACATTGAATTTTCTAGTATGATTTCACTCTTGAATTGCATGGTTTTACACTAGCACTACACACTCACCAAGTGTTTGATAAAATGTTCAGATTATGATTTCTTGAGGAATTGAAGGTCCAATGCAAGTCTTATGAGTTGAATGACTATATGACGATGAAAGGAATGTATATATATGATATTATCCCTATAGTCTTGGGAATTGACCAAGCCTCACTCGGGGGTTGTAGGCTCGGGTAACCTTGTTGAGGGGTTTCTACCTCGATCGCCTCGCTTGAGAGGTGGTAGGCCCGTGCAACCATGTCGAGGGGCTTGTACCTTGATAACCACGTTGGGGGTTTGTACTCTATCAACCATGTTGGGGAATTCGTACCTCATCAACCATGTTGGGGGTTTGTACCTCATCAACCTATTGAGGAGTTTGTACCTCATTCGCCTCTCTAAGAGGGTGGTAGGCCTTAGATATGCAGTAATAATGGTCTCTCCATACACATCTATTATGTTCTATATAAGCATGTTTTTACTTCAAGCATCATTCATACATGTCATATCATTATATGTCTGTGCATTGCCTATGTTATGCATTTTGCTTGTGGTGCTTATCACTTGTAATGTTGCATCCTACATACTTAGTACATTCAAACGTACTAACACATACTCTATGTCTACATGATGTCACAATGTTGGAACCGGAGCCCCCCTTGATCATCCTCTTCCACATGACTAGTACGACTTCTCTCAAGCTCTTTGGTGAGTCCTCCATTTCGTGGATGATGCTTATGAACTCATGCTATAATTTAAGACTATTTTTCTTTTATGCACATGTTGACTATGAGGGTGAGCCCGGTTGCTTGTCTTGGACCCTTCTCTTATTTATGTAGTAGAGGTGTTATTGGACATGTCATGTGTAATGTTATGAGCTTTGAATCTCTCTTGACTCATGATGTTTAAGATATGGAAGTTGTCCCTTAGCCCCGTTGTCCTTATTTTACTCCATTGTTGTTGTATTTTACTACTTTCGCGACCAAGGATGTGTAATGATATGTTAATAGGCATGCTTGGGCTTCAAGTTCCCCATGTGTTGTGTCATGTCTAGGCCCTATGCTTGGGTCGTGACAACGAGACCCCACCTACAGGCTGTAGAACATTCTACAGACCGTAGATGGGTTTCGTCTGATGGCCTTTTTCCAAAATTCAGAGACTCTATTTTTACAATTCACGTTCTACAAAAGCTTCTATGACTCATAAAGGACTTTAAGTGTCATCTGATAAGTCATAGATTGAACTTTAGAAAGATCCCAAATTTAATCAAGTCTACTAGGTTCTACAAACCCACTTTATGGGCCATAATCCATCTTATGAGTGGTAAGGCTCATCGTACATCAAGAGTTTCACATTTCCAAGCTTATTTCTTGCATCTCTCCTACCCCCATAAGTGGGGTCTTACATTATCTCTCTCTTGGGAACATGCATCCTCGAATGTGCTAAGGCAAGCTCTAAGGAATGGATTCATGCACCATATGCAATGCACCATATACAAAATGCAACACATGCACCATTTAAAATCTTTAAACCATGTTTCAAATAGCACTTATAATGCAACTGCAAATTCACATAAACATGCAAGAATGTCAAGAAAGATGGCATGCAAGGAGAGGAGATTCTAAGATGGAAAAATCATATCACCTCAAGCTTGATTGGAATGGAAAATATATGGATATCGCTTTTTCATATCGGCTTCAGTTTCCCATGTGGTACTTTCAACCTGTTGGTTCCTCCAAAGGACTTTGACAGATGCCACATCTTTTTTTCTCAACCTCTACACTTGTCTATCAAATATTTCCACCAGGACTTCCTCATAAGTCAAGTTATCTTCTGCAACACCCACAACATCCAAGGGTACTATAGAACTTGGGTCACCTACACACTTTTTCAACATAGACACATGGAAGACCGATGAAACATACTCATCTTTGTGGGGAACTCTAATTCATACTCAACCTTACTAATTCTCTTTGCAATACTATAAGGCCCTTCAAATCTTGGGCTCAACTTTTCCTTCTTGCAAAACTGGACCATACCTTTCATGGCGAGACCTTTCAATATACCCAATCACCAATGTCAAACTCAAGATCTCTCCTCTTTGTGTCGGAGTAGGATTTTGCCTACTTTTAGCCATCTTTAATTTCTCCTTATCAACCTCACTTTTTCAAAGCCTCCATGACCAAATCTGATCACAATAAAGCATTTTCCACCATGTCAAACCACCCAATCAGAGACCTACATCACCTACCACATAGGGCTTCAAAGGGAGTCATTCTAATGCTAGAGTGATAGCTATTATTGTAAGCAAACTCAACGAGTGAAGGATATTCATCCCAACTACCTTTGAACTCCAAAACACAAGCCCTAAGCATATCCTCAAGAGTTTGAATTATACTTTCGACTTGCCCGTTCTTTTGAGGGTGAAATGTCATGCTAAGCTTGACTTTGGTACCAAGACCCTTTTGGAAGGATCTCCAAAAGTGAGAAGTGAATTGAGCACCATGATCCGAAATAATAGACAATGGTACCCCATGCAATTCAACCAACTCATGAATATATATCTTGGCATAATCTTCAGTGTCATAAGTTGATTTAACCGGTAGGAAGTAAGCTGATTTTTTCATTCTATCAATAACAACCCAAATAGAATCAAAGTGCTTCCTAGTTTTTTGCAACCCAATCACAAAATCCATAGTGATCTCTTCCCACTTCCAAGTAGGAATTTCTGTTTCTTGGGCTAGGCCATCCGGCCTTTGATGTTCGGCTTTGACTTCTTGACAATTGTGGCAACCGGCTACAAACTTAGCAATATCTCTTTTCATACCACCCCACAAATAAACCTCTCTCAAGTCTCCATACATCTTTATAGAACTGGGATGAATAGAGAAAGACAAATTATATGCCTCTTGCAAGATCAAATCCCTTATCCCATCAATATTAGGCACACACAACCTACCTTGGTATCTAAGGAAACTATCTCCCCCCTTGACAGAACACCTCTACTTTAACATCCTTCACCAAGCTTTCAACTCTAGTAAAGTGGGGTTAAGGTCTTTCTTGGACTTGACCTCTTCAACAAAAGAGGATTTGGAACCATCAATAACCACCACACCTCCATTTTCAACTTCATTCAACCTAACTCCCAACCCAGCTAACTGGTGAACTTATCTAGGAACTTCCTTATTGCCATCATTAATATGAGCTACACTTTCCATGGACATTCTAATTAGAGCATCAGCCACAACATTAGCTTTGCTGAGATAAGAGTGCACACTCATGTCATAATCCTTAAGGAGTTCTAACCACCTTCTTTGTCTCAAATTGAGATCCCTTTCTGTGAACACATATTGGAGACTTTTATGGTCAGTGAACACATCTACATATACACCATAATCGTAATTTCCATATATCTCAAAATCCATGTGTGATATCAAAAATTTGACTTTATATTCTCGATCAAGGTGCAAAATTGAGTGGAATATAGGTACAACCAAATTTTAGAAGACCTATAGCAAAAATTAAATTTTCGCTAATTTTTCAAGGGACAGTGTTTGTCCGCGCCCTGGCCACGACGCGCCAGGGATGCGAACTAGTGTAACTTTATGTCCGCATCTGGTCCGCGTCATGCCAAGGGCACGAAATGGTGCAAAATTTTCCTTAATTTTTGGTTTTGGCCAAGGGCATTGGGGTCATAGCTCCATGCACATATAAACGTGAAATTAACCATACTTAGCCATTTTTCAACTCTATATCACTCAAAACCCTCACAAAAACCTCCCCAAGACTTAACCAAATATCTCATACCAAATTCAAGGATTTCAAGACTAACTTTGGAACTCAAAGATTCACTTCAAGTTCTAAGTTTCCTTCAAGCTCATCTGAAGAAAACCCAAGTTTAAGGTATATGGGTTTAATTCATTGGGTCCTTTCACCCATGGAGCCAAGACTTCCTTTTTATGAAAATTGCATGTTTTCAAGTTGTATTACTTATGGGTATCTCTTATTATGAAATATGATCATGATTTATGTTGGGGTGTTTATCAAATATAGTTGATTACTCATGAATATCTATTTTAAGCTTACACTTTGAGTTAATCTTTGTTTATTGAGACTATGCATGTTCTGAGCTACAAAACTATGATCTATTATGAATTTTGATGATGGATTTCAAGGTATCCTATATGAGGTTTTTACTACATGTTGGCAGGTTGATTTGCATTAAGTTTTCTCATCTGATTTCACCCATTAATTGCATGATTTGAACAAGTGTCATAAACCACCATGTGTTTGATAAAATGCCAAGTCAAGAATTCTTCTATTGCATGATTTTGCAAGTCTCGGTTATTAATGAGATATTGAGTTCCTATGCTAAGGTTTATGGTCTTCCGAATTGTAAGGCCTACTACATGGGGTTATGAACGTTATGTCCCTTACCCTCTTGTACAAGGTGGATTCATACATGAAGGGGTTATGAACTATGTTAAATACCTCTCCCTCATGTACGAATCAATACTACTTACTATGTTATACTCACATGAAGGGGCTATGAACCATGTGGTACGCCTCATGCTCATGTGTGATTCATATTATGTATTATCTCATGCTTAAATAGAGGGGATTATGACCTATGCTGTATCTCCCCTTCATGTACCATCCACTATCTCATGCTTACATGTAAAGGTTGTGACCTATGCTATATCTCCACCCTTATGTACCATCCATTATCTCATGCTTACATGTAGAGGTTATGACCTATGTTATCTCTCCACTCTCATGTACTACCCATTAGCTACTAGAAGGGGTTATGACCTATGCTACATCCCTCTCTCCTAGTACAAGGTATTTGGATGATGTAATCATGTCACTCTATTGTGTTAGACAAGTTATGCAAGTATGATTATTTTTCAAGCATGTTCCCTCTTATGCATTGATCACACATGGCATATTGAGCTTATGTTCATGGATTATGATTCTACATTTTGATTATATTGGCTTCTATCTTTGTTACATTGTATCCTGCATACTTAGTACATTCAAACGTACTAACGCATACTCTGTTCCTACATGATATTACCATGTAGGAACCGGAGCTCCATTTGATCATCCTCCTCCTCCACGTGGCTAGTTTGGATCTTTTAGAGAGCTTTGGTAAGTCCTTAATTCAAAGACAATATCTACTTATTCATGGTATGTTTAGACTCCTTCTTTATGCTAGACACTTTTTCTCATAAGGGTGAGCCCGGAGAATGTCTTGGCCCCCGCTCCATTCTTAAGTAGAGTTGTTGTTGGATACTATGTTGTTATGTTTATGAGCTCGATTCTCTCTTTATGCTTCTATGTGTATGAAATACTTTCCCTTAGTCCTATGTTCTCTTATTTTTCACTATTTGACTCTTATATATGTGTATTATACTTTCGCAACCAAGGATGACTGTATGTTATGATCAAGCGGCTTATTTGGATCGTCTCTGCACTGCTCATTCGCCAATTTCACGTTTAGGCCCTACGCTCTGGTCGTGACAAACTTTGTATCAGAGTCCTAGATTGTTAATGTCCCTCGGAAATCCAACACATTGCGTCAATTAGTCTTACTCATGATTGTAAAGAGCGCCACAACTATGAATAGGAGAATAGGAGGCGTTTTAGAAAATATTTCAGTTCTTCATATCTTATCATGCTTTAGATGTAAGAAAAGGATTTTTCCCCCGTAACGAATGGTCTTTTCTCTTCTAGATCATGTTGCTACAATGGGGAAGACCAAGGAGGGCCCATACCCCGCTCTTTAAGCCCCTCAAGATGGAGAGGCTACCAAAGTTCGAGAATGACATTACTATGTTTGCCCATACTATGACCAATCAATTGAATCAAGGGGCCCAAGCTCCTCAAGTTCATACTCTAGCCTCAAGGGTGATGGACTTCACTAGGATGAACCCTCCGGAGTTTCATAGGTCCAAGGTGGAGTAAGACCCCCAAGAATTCATCAATGATGTGTATAAGGTGTTAGCTATTATGGGGGTGAATTTGGAGGAAAAGGCAAAACTAGTGGCCTATCAACTTAAAGGTGTGGCTCAAATTTGTTTTGTTCAATGGAAGATAGAGAGGGGAAATCATGATGCTATTCCTTGGGAGGAGTCAAGGCCGCCTTCCTCAACCAATTCTTTCCAATTGAGTTGAGAGAGGCCAAAATAATGGAACTTATGAACCTCAAGCAAGGTTCTATGAGTGTGAGGGAGTATGCCGTCAAGTTCAACAAGATTTCCAAGTACGCTACACATTTGGTGTCCAACCCTAGATCAAGGATGAACAAGTTTTGTCGATAGTATCTAATTTGGTGAATGAAGAGTGTCATACCACCATGCTAGTGGGTGATATGGACTTGTCCTGGCTCATGACATATGCTGAACAACTCAAGGGGGAGAAACTTAGGAAGCGGAGAAGTGCAGAGTCCAAAAGGGCTTGGTTTGAGGGTAGTTTCCAAAGTGCTAAGGGTGACTGTTTCCAAAAAGGTCACAAATTTCAATGCCAAGGGTCCTCCAGTGGTCCAAACAAGAGATTAGCTAATGGTGGGATGGTTAACCGAAGGTTCCAAGGTGGCATGATGGGGCGAGTTTTACAAAATTCCCAAAATGTGAAAAGCATCATCATGTTAAATGCTTAAAGGATTCAAATGCATGTCATGGGCGTAGGAGAGTAGACCATGAGCTTATTGATTGCCCTTATGTTCGAAACAAGGGCAAGGATGGTCATCATCAAGGTCAAGGTGTTAATATTGATCAAGGGGCTCAAGGAGGCCAACAAAGGGGTGTTCCATGACATAATCCATTCTATGTTCTTCAAGGGAGGCAAGGAGGGGTTGAAGTGCTCGATGTTATTACCAGTATGCTAAAGGTTTTTTATTTTGATGTGCATTCTTTGATAGGTCTGGGAGCCACTATTACTTTCATTATTCCTTTGTTGCTAATAAGCTTCATGTGTGTCCCGAATTATTATGTGACCCTTTTTGGTATCTACCCCTATTGGTGAGTCTATTGTTGCTAGACCATTTGCATAAAATCTTTTCTTGTGATTTTGTTAAACATGGCATGGTAGGATTTGAGATTATTCTTGGGGTGGATTGGTTACATGCATATCATGCTTATTGATTGTAACACCCATAAAGTTAGATTCCAATTCTCTAACGAATTTGTACTTGAATGAGAGGTTGTAAAGTGATAGTAAAGGGTAGGTTCATTTCTTGTCTTAAGGTCCAAATTGATCTCTAAATTGATCTCTACGGGTTATATTTTTCATCTTGTAAGAGTTAGGGATGTTGAACCTAAGGTCCTTCCTATTGAGTCGATTCCGATGGTCAATGAGTTCTTGATGTCCTTCCCGAAATTTTGAATCTATGGTAATGTCTTTTGACTTGGCTAACGCACCGGCAATATTTTTTTGAATCTCATGAATAGGGTCTTTAAACCCTACCTTGATATGTTTGTGGTGGTCTTTATTTATGATATCTTGATTTATTCCCAGAGTGAGGAGGAGCATGTGAATCATTTGAGGGTGATTTTGCGAATATTGAGGGATGAGGAGTTGATTGTTAAATATGAAAAGTGAGGATTTTTGGGTAACAAAAAGGTGGTTGGAGAAGTACACCGGTTGGCTAGGTTGGGAATGAGGTTGGATGGAGTTGAGATTGGTAAAGTAGTGGTTTCTGATGGTTCTGAATCTTCTTTAGATGAATAGGTCTAGTTAAAGCAAGACCTTAATTCCGCCTTACTAGAGTTGAAGGATTTGGTGAAGGATGGTAAAGTGGAGGTTTTCTTTACTAAGACTTCTTCAGAAAAATCTTTGTCCACCTATATCTATAGTATTATTAGGTACCAAGGTAGGCTATGTGTGGGACCTTATAGGGTGTTGAAGAGATGTGCTGGGGACCCTAGTGCAATTATGCGTTTAGAGGTTGTGGGTGTGATGGAAGGTATTTGACCTATGAGGAGGTCCTAGTTGAGATATTGGATAGACAAGTGAAAGGGTTGAGGAATGAAGATGTAGTACCCATCGAGGTTCTTTGGAGGAATTAACAAGCCAAATGTGTCACTTGAGGAGCCAGAATGGACATAATGGAGTGATATCCATAACTCTTTCACTCTATTCAAGCTTAAGATAACCAAATTGGGTCCCATCTTTGAATTCAAGCCTTAGGTTTCAGGCCACATGTCATAATGCATGTATTCATGTTTATGGTAATAAATTTATGGTGATTTTGTGGCATTCATGTTGAGAATTTTTGAAAATGATATTTAAATGCATTTGTTGTATTCATATCCGGCTGATATCTTCATGATTACTTCTCTCATGCATGTTTTTGTGACATTCGGGAACGAATGTTCCCAATGGGGAGATATTGAAATGCCCCAAAAATGTGCTTCGGAATGCCCATAATCGTAATTTTCATGTATCTCAAAATCCGTGCATGATATTGACAATCTAACTTCATATTCTCGATCAGAGAGCCAAACTGAGTGGAAGATGGGTATAACCCTGATTTTAGAAGACACGTAGGGAAAATAATTTTTGCTATTTTTTACGGACTAGTGTAACTTTGTGTCTGCGTATCATCCGCGTCGCATCAGGGGTGCAGATCAGTGTAACCATTTTCTTAATTTTTCTGTTTCGGCCAAAGGCATTAGGGTCATAGCCCCATGGCCATTTAAACGTAAGATCACCCAAACTTAGCCATTTTTAAACTCTATATCACTTAAAACCCTCACAAAAACCTCCCAAGAGTTAACCAAATATCTCATACCAAATTCAAGGATTTCAAGCTTAACTTTGAAACTCAAAGTTTTAGTTCAAGTTCTAAGTTTCCTTTAAGCTCATCTCAAGAAAATCCAAGCTTAAGGTACGTGGGTTTCATCCATTGGGTCCTTTCACCCATGGACCCAGTCTTCCTTTTTATGAAAATTGCATGTTTTCAAGTTGTATTACATATGTGTATCTCTTATTATGAAATATGAGCATGATTTATATTGGGTTTTTTATCAAGTATTGTTGATTACTCATGAGTATCTACTTTAAGCTTACACTTTGAATTGATCTTTGTCTATTGAGACTATGCATTTTCTGAGCTACAAAACTATGATATATTATGAATTTTGATGATGGATTTAAAGGTACCCTACATGAGGGTTTTACTACATGCTGGTGGGTTGATTTACATTAAGTTTTCTCATCCTATTTCACCCTTTAATTGCCTGATTTTGAACAAGTGTCATGAACCCACCATGTGTTTCATAAAATGTCAAGACAAAAATTTTCAAGTTTTGATGATCTATTGCATGGTTTTGTAAGTCTCAATTGTCGATGAGTTATTGAGTTCCTATGCTAAGTTTTATGATCTTATGAATTGTAAGGCCTTCTAGATGGGGTTATGAACTATGTTATGTGCCTTACCCTTTAGTACAAGGTCGATTCCTACATGAAGGGGTTATGAACTATTTAAATGCCTCACCCTCATGTACAAATCAATACTACTTACTATGTCATACTCACATAAAGGGGTTATGAATTATGTGGTACGTCTCACCCTCATCTGCGATTCAATATTATGTATTATGCCATGCTTACATGTAGGGAGTTATGACCTATACTCTATCTCCACCCTCATGTACCATCCATTATCTCATGCTTACATGTAGTGGTTATGACATATGCTATATATCCACCCTTATTAACTATCTTATGTCATGCTTGCATGTAGGGGTTATGACCTCTGCTATTTCTTCACCCTCATGAACTATCCATTGCCTACTAGAAGTGGTTATGACCTATGCTACATCCCTCACCCTCTAGTACAAGGTATTTGGATGATGTAATCATGTCACTTATTGTGTTAAACAAGTTATGCAAGTATGATTATTTTTTAAGCATGTTCCATCCTACGCATTGATTACACATGGCATATTGAGCTTATGATCATTGATTATGATTATGCATTTTGATTATATTAGCTTCTATTTTTGTTACATTGCATCCTGCATACTTAAACGTACTAGCGTATACTCTATGCCTACATGATATTATCATGTAGGATTCGGAGCTCCATTTGATCATCCTCCTCCTCCACGTGATTAGTTCGGATCTTTGAGAAATCTTTAGTGAGTCCTCGATTTCAAGGATAATATCTACTTATTCATGCTATGTTTGGACTTCCTCTTTATGTAAACACCCATTATCATGAGGGTGAGCCTGGGAAATTTCTTCACCCCCACTCCATTCTTAAGTAGAGGTGTTGTTGGATATTACGTTGTTATGTTTATGAGCTCGACTCTCAATTTATGCTTCTATGTTTATGAAATACTTTCCCTTAGTCCTGTTTTCCCTTATTTTTCACTATTTGACTCTTGTATATGTTTATTATCCTTTCTCAACCAAGGATGTGCGCATGTTACGATCAAAAGGATTGTTTGGGTTGTCTCCAGATTTTTCATTCGTCGTATCACGTCTAGGCCCTAGGCTAGGGTCGTGACAATCCTAGGTGGGATAATTATGCTCATGTATCTTCAATTTTGGAGAATCATTTGCTATTACTTTGCCATTTTGCATTAACACACACCCCAAACCAATCCTTGAAGCTATCACAATAAACGACAAACCCTTCTAACCCTTCTGGTAAAGCCAAAATGGGAACAGATGTAAGCTTATCTTTCAAAGTTTGAAAACTCCTTTAAAATTCATTGGTTCACACAAATTTTACCTTCGTTTGAGTCAATTTTATCAAAGGGGAAGCAATTAAGGAGAAAGCACTCACAAACCTCCAGTAATACCCCACTAAGCCCAAGAAACTCCTAATGTCCATTGGAGTCAAAGGCCTAGGCCAATTCCTTGTCACTTTTGTTTTCTTAGGATCCACTTTAATTCCATCACCCGACACCACATGCCCTAGGAATGCAACTTCCTTCAACCAAAATTCACATTTAGCAAACAATTTTTCATCCCTCAATGTTTGTAACACTACTCACAAATGCTTCACATGCTCTTCTTCACTCCGGGAGTAAATCCATGTCATCAATGAAGACCACCGTGAACATGTCAACGTAGGGTTTATAGACCCTATTCATGAGATCCATAAATATTACCAGTGCATTTGTTAAACCAAATGACATCCATACAAATTCAAAATGCTCATATCTAGTTCGGAAAGCCATTTTTGAAATATCACACTCCCTTACCCCTATTTGGTGGTACCCGGACCGAAGATCAATCTTAGAAAAATGACTAACCCCTTATAGTTGATCAAATAGGTCATCTATCCTTGGAAAGGGATACTTTGTATTTATTTTAACCTTACTCAGTTGGCGATAATCGATGCACATTCTATGAAACGACCCCAAAAAAGTACTCGAAAATGTACCTCGGAAGTGCCTGGAATCGTAATTTTCATATATCTCAAAATCCGTGCGCAATATCAAAATCTAACTTCATATTCTTGTTTAGGTGTTCAAATTTATGGGAAAAGGGTCTAACCCTGATTCTAGAGTAAATAATTAGCAATTTCGATTTTCCAAATCTCAAATTTCGGTGAGTTTTTTGCACCCCTAGTGCGACGCGCCAAGGGCGCGTACTAGTGTTAAATTTCTGCCAGTTTTGACTTTGGTCCAAGACTTTTAAGTCTTGGGCCTAAGTGTTTCCAAACATGAAAATGCCTATACTCAGCCATATTTCACCCTCATATAATCCTAAACATTCCGCAATACTCATTCAAACAATTAGCCATACATTCACTCCTAAATTCAAGTCTCAAAACCTCTTCCGAATCAAAGGATTTCTTTCAAGGTTCTTCTTCAAGCTTCAAGTCTCCACCTCCTATCTTCACCAATTTATCTCCAAGCTAAGGTATGTGGGTTTCTTTCGTGAGATCCTTTCACCCATAACGCCCAAGCTTCCTTTTCTTACAAATTGCATGATTTGTAGGTAATTTATTCATGGGTCTTGATTATTACGAAAATCACTGCACACTATTTTAAGCATATGAAATTATGACTGTTTTACCATGTTTTGAGCTATGAATCTAAGATCTATTGAAAAGATTAATGAAGGGTTTTGATGTTTATTGCTTGAGGGTGTTACCAAGTATCTATTGAAGCTTTTACATTGAATTCACTAGAATGATTTCACTCTTGAATTGCATGATTTTATATTAGCACTGCACACCCTCTAGGTGTTTGATATCCGGATGTGGTTTCTTGAAGGATTTAAGATCCAAAGCATGAGATATGATATGAATGACTATATGATGATAAAAAGAGCTTATGTATATGATATAGTCCATATAAATTGTTGCATTAGACCATGCCCGACCCAGGGGGACTAAGCACTCGGCTAACCTAGATGGGGGTTTGTACTCATCAACCATGTGAGGGGTTTGTACTTCGCCACCAGGGTGATAGAGTGAGATTATCACCAATCATATGAGGGCTTTGTACTACATCACCAGGTGATGGGGTGATCATCATCAACCTCCTAAGGGGTTTGTACTTTGGAAATCTTTCTTGGTCTTTTCTGCACATATGATATCATATATGAGCATGAGTTACTTAAGCATGTTTTACTTAAGCATTGGTCATACATGTCATATTGATATATTATGCCTATTGCCTATTGTTATGCATTTTGATTGTGATGCTTATCTCTTGTTGCATTGCATCCTACATACTTAATACATTCAAAAATACTAATGCATACTCTTGCCTACATTATATCACCATGTAGGAACCGAATCCCAAGTTGATCATCCTCCTTCTCCACGTGGCTATTTTGGTACTACTTTAGCTATGTCTTGGCCCCCGCTATTATCTAAGTAGTAGAGGTGTTTATTGGACATGCTATGTATCTATGATATGAGCTTTGACTCTTTGTCTCTTGATTTTGATGTTATGAAAGCTTTCCCCTTAGTCCCTTTTGCCCCAATTGTTACTCTTTATGTCTTTAATATGCTTCCACGACCAATGATGTGTAATGATAAGTTAAGAGGCTTGTTTGGGGTTCCTTCGGGTTCCCCATTCGCCCTGTCACGTCTAGGCCCTATGCTTGGGTCATGACATTCTAAATTATATGTCTTTCTTCTTTACAAACAACACCAGTGCACTCCCAAGGTGACTTACTAGGCCATATAAAACTCTTCTCCAACAAATCCTTGAACTGGTCCTTTAACTCCTTTCCGCCGGAGCCATATAGTAAGGACGAATGGAAATGGGTTGAGTATCGAGGAGGAGATCTATACCTAAATCTATCTCCCTTTCGGGAAGGAACTGGGAAGTTGTTCGAGAAAGACATCAAGAAAACTTATTGACAACTGGAACTGACTTGATAGGAGGGGCTTTAGACTCAATATCCTAACCCTTATAAGATGGTAAATGCAACCCTTGGTAATAAATTTTTGGCCTTAAGACAAGAAAAAAACCTATCCTTAATTGTTGAATTATGAACTTCCAACTCAAAGATGGGCTCATTAGGTAATTGGAACTTAACCTCACGAGTTCCACAATCAACAGAAGCATGATATGCATGTAACCAATCTATCTCGAGAATGACATCAAAATCCACCATATCAAGTTCAACAAAATCACAAGGCAACACTTTATGCAGTATAGATACGGGACAACCCCTATGGACCCTTCTTGCAATAATGGACTAACCAACAAGGGTAGACACCTTAAAGGGTTCACAGAAAAACTCGAGTCACATATGAAGCTTGCTAGCAACAAAAAGAGTAATGAAAGAATGAGTAGTACATACATCCAATAAAGCATACAACAACAACAACATACCCAGTGGAAGTATCCAATAAAGCATAACATCATAATCATAAACCTTTAATATACCAGTAACAACATCAGGCACCTCCTCCACTCCTTGCCTCCCTTAAAGGGTACAGAACCGATTGTGACGTGGAGCACCCCCTTGTTGGCCTCCTTGTGCTCTTTCATCAACTTGATCACCTTGACCATGAGGTCGACCATCCTTTCCCTTGTTTTGAGCATAGGGGCAATCAACACGCTTGTGTGTGGCCTACTCTTCCACACCCATAGCAAGCATTCGAATCCCTCAAGCATTTTCCACCATGATTTCCTTGACACTTTGGGCACCTTGGAAGAGTCATCCAACCATGGCCACCTTGAACCTTAGGGTTAGGCACCCTATCATTGGCAAACCTTTTCTTTTGAGAATTGAAGGATCCTTGGCCTTGGAATTTATGATCTTGTTGGAAACGACCACCCATAGCATCTTGAAAACCACCATCATACGAGCCCTCTTGGACTCCCCACTCCTTCTCTTTCTAAGATTCTCCCCTTCAAGTTGCTCAGCATAAGTCATGAGCCGAGACAAGTCCATATCACCTCCAAGCATAGTGGTGGGGCATTTTTAATTCACCAAGTCGGATACCTCCAACACAAACTTATTCATCCTTGCCCTAGAGTTGGCAACTAAGTGATGAGCATATTCGGAGAGCTTGTTGAACGTGATAGAATACTCCGTCACACTCACAGAACCTTGCTTGCAATTCATGAACTCCATCATCTTTGCTTCTCTCAATTCAATAGGTAAGAATTGGTTAAGGAAGGTAGCCTTAAACTCCTCCCATAGGATAGGATCATCATTCTCCCTCTCAAGTTTCCATTGAGTAAACCAAACATGTGCAACACCCTTGAGTTGATAAACCGCAAGTTCCGCCTTATCCTCCAAACTCACACCCTTAATAGCAAGCACTTTGTATATCTCATCAATGAATTCTTGGGGTTTGTCCTCCATTTTGGAGCCATGGAACTCTGGAGGGTTCATCCTTGTGAAATCCCTAACTCTTAAAGTCGGGTGGGAACATGAGTTTAGGCTCCTTGGTTCAATTGGTTGGCCACGACTTGTGCCAACATGGAGATGACGTTCCGGTATTCAGCATGCGTAACCCCTTCCTCTTGGAGAGCTTAAGGAGCCGGATGGGTCGGGCCTTCCTCGAGTGTGGGAGCTCTTTGAGCCATTCTCCTTGGTTGTGGCATGATCTATAAGAGCAAAAGATCACCCGTTAGGGAAGGAAATCTTATTAAAAATCTAAGGCACAACATAGACCATGAAGAAGTGAACAATTTCCTAAAATGTCTCATATTCTCCCATTCATAGTTATGGCATACTTTACAACCATGAACAAGACTCTACTTGACGCAATGTGTTGGATTTCCGAGGACGATTTATAAACCTAGTTCTCTGATACCAAGCTTTTCATGACCAGAGCCTAGGGCCTAGACATGAAGGCAAATGGGAACCCGAAGGGATCCCCAAACAAGCCTCTTAAGCATGCATAGCACATCCTTGGCTTTAGCAGAAACATAAAAGGGAAATAAGAATATAACACATAATACCTAAGGGGACTGGGGCCTTGGACTCACGTTGTGGAGATAATATAGGGAAGAGGATTTACATGAACCACATAGCAAATAAGTCTAAGAGACAGGTAAGTATGACTCACGCTATGGGGGCATTTATGGACTTGGGACTTCCATCACATCCATGAACATACAGCAAGCATAGAAGGGAAAAAGGACTAGTAGAAGTATTCACAATTACATAACGATAATAGGAGTCAAGCTTGATACATAAACATCCATATCTAATAGCACCTCTAATATGAGTGAAACGGGGGTCATGACATCTCCCAGGCTCAACCTCAAAAGATTTAAAAAAACTCTAAAATAGGCACGTCTTAACAAAAACATGAAAGTAAAATGGATGTTGTCCCCGAAATGGAGGACTCACCCATAGTTGTCTTCAATGGGCATCCGCTAGCCACGTGGAGGAAAAAGATGAATAAGAGCTCCGGTCTCTACACGGTTAGATCATGTAGGCAAACAGTATGCGTAAGTACTTGGAATGTACTAAGTATACGGGATACAATGCAATAAGGATCATAAGTCATAATAATCAAGATGCATAATTATAATCAATGGACATAAGGTCAATATGACATTTATAGCCAATGCTTAAGTTAAAACGTGCATGAAGATAGTCAAACTTGCATAATATATCATACATATATGGGAGGAGACCCTAAGTGACATATAAGACAAAGCAAACTACTACGTGAAATCCCGATGTTCACTCCACACTGAATAAAGAAGTGGTCTACTTGTCAAGGTATACTAAGCATAACTCCACATAGTGGGTAACATGACCTAGTTAGATCTACTAGTAAAATTTTATTTAGGGAAATTATATAAACCTATGATGGCACATAGTTAAGAGACCAAGACTTTATCTAAGGACCCATTGGGTCGAGCCCCCACCTTAACCCTCTTTTGGTACTAGGTTTACTCTCACGGAATACTTGAAATAATAATGACTTGCATAACTTATTGAACATGATAACATGGCATGAATAGCTCATTCAAATATATGACCCCTACATGTGGCATATACCTTGTACTAGAGGGTAGAAACATAGCATAGACATGACCCCTTCTAGTAGGCATTATATTACATATGAGGATATAGTTTGTAGCATACATGACCACTTCTAGTGAACATTAGATAGCATAGTGCATGAGGGTAAAACAATTATCATGTGTGATCCCTTCATGTTGAGATGATTTACTCAGAAGTGGGTAGAATATATGGCATAAGGGCTCAACATTTTACTTGAAAATCATAGGAACTTTTCATGTGTTCAATACGTGCATAGCAGCCCATAACTTATTATAACATGCTTGTCTTGGAATTTATGCAATAATCTTCCATCAACACAGGAAACCTTGTATCACACCCCATGCCCCGTTAGGGTGGACTGGTACCCGTTGCCGATAAGGCCCGGGAGAACCAACCTGTACTATACGT
>JAPFFP010109886.1:0-18753 GCA_026153255.1 Solanum medicagineum
AAGAACTTTCAAGAATTGATGCTAAGTTGACCAAACCATAATATGATTTATTCCCATAACATTAGTACATGTAAAAAAATGTGGGGTGTTACAAGAAGAGAACCCATTAACAAACCTCCGGTAGTAACCCTCTAAGCCCAAGAAGCTTCTAATATTCGATGGGGTCAAAGGTATAGCCATTTTCTAATCCCCTCCGATTTCTTAGGATCCACCTTAATACTATCCCCGACACCACATGACCTAGAAAGGCAACCTCTTTCAACCAAAATTCACACTTTTCATACTTAGCATACAACTTCTCTTCCCTCAATCTTTGTAGTACTACCCTCAAATGACTCACATGCTCCTCCTCACTATAAGAATAGATCAAGATATCATTAATGAAAACCACAACTAACAAATCAAGGTAGGGTTTAAAGACCCTATTCATAAGATCCATGAAGATGGCTGGTACATTGGTCAATCCAAAAGACATCACAGCGAACTCATAATGCCTATACCTAGTTTGGAAGGCCATCTTGGGAATGTCACACTCCCTCACCTTCACTTGATGATACCCAAACCGAAGATCTATCTTAGGGAAGTGACTAGCCCTTTGAAGTTGGTCAAACAATTCATTAATCCTTGGTAGATGATACTTATTCTTGATGGTGACTTTATTAAGTTGTCGGTAGTCAATACACATTCTAAGGGACCCATCTTTCTTCTTCACAAACTACACCGGTGCACCCCAAGATGATTGGCTAGGCCTAATAAAACAATTCTCCAATATGTCCCTCAATTTCTCTTTCAACTCCTTTAACTTCGCCGGGGACATACGGTAAGGGGGAATAGAATTGGGTTGAATATAGGAAAGGAGGCCTATACCAAAGTCTATTTCCCTTTCGGGAGGAACGCTGACAAGGTCATTTGGGAAGACATCAAGGAATTCATTAACTACCGGAAGCGACTCTAATGGAAGGACTTTGGATTCAACATCACTAACTCTTTGAAGAGGATAGAGACAACCCTTAGAGATCAACTTCTGGGCTTTAACACAAGAGATAACCTACCCTTGACCACCACATCATGACTCTCCTACTCAAGGACTGGTTCATTTGGGAATTAGAATTTGACCCTACGGGTTCTACAATCATTAAAGGCATAATATGAATGCAACCAATCTATCCCAAGAATGACATCAGAATCCACCATATCCAACTGAACAAGATCAGAAGGCAATATTTTATGCAAGATGTAAATGGGACAATCTCTATAGACCTTTCTACCAACAATAGATGCACCAATGGTAGTAGAAACCTCATACGACTCACACAAGAAATTGGGCTCAACATGAAACTTTTTGGAAACAAAAGGAGTAACAAAAGGAAAAGTGGCACCCGGGTTTATCAATGCACATACATCAAAATCAAAGACTTTTAAGATATCGGTGACGACATCGGGCACCTTATCTACCCCTTGCCTCCCTTGGAGTGCATAGAACCAATTATGCCTTGGGCACTACCTTGTTGGCCTCCTCTCTCCAAAGGAATCACATTTGCACCCTGGCCTTGTGGACGAACATCTTTACCCTTGTTTTGATTCCAAGGACAATCAATCTTCTTGTGACCCACTTCCCCACAACTATAGCAACCATTAGTATCCCTCAAACATGGGCCATCATGGCCTTTTCCACATCTTGTGCACATAGGTTTAGGCACCATACCATCATCTCTTTGGGGCCTTGGGTAGTCATTAGCAAATCTCCCACTAGGAACATGAGAGGACCTTGGCCTTAATGAAGCCGACCACTCTTGGGACCTTGGAACTTACCATCAAAATGGGTCCTCTTTGCCTCACTACTCCTCTCCCGACTTCTTCCTATCCAATTGTTCGACATAAGTCATGAGGTGGGACAAGTCCATGTCACCAATCAACAAAGTGGCACGACGCTCCTCATTAACCAAATCTACACCCATCACAAACTTATTCATTCTAGACCGCGGGTTGGCAACCAAGTGTAGAGCATATTTAGAGAGTTGGTTGAGCTTGAGGGCATACTCCCTCACACTCATAGATCCTTGTTTCAAATTCATAAAGTCCATCATTTTGGCCTTCCTAAGCTAAGGAGGGAAGAACCGGTTGAGAAAAGCTGCCTTAAACTCCTCCTAAAGGATCACACTGTTGTTCCTCTTCTCCTCTTTCCATTGAGTATACCATATTTGGACCACCCCCTTGAGTGGGTATGCCGCCAACTCCGCCTTCTCTTTCGATCTCACACCCATAATTGATAACACTTTGTACACCTCATCAATAAACTTTTAAGGGTCCTCATCCACTTTAGACCCATAGAACTCTGGTGGTTCATGCTCACAAAGTCCCTCACCTCGAGATGCGGGAGTAGGAGCATGAGGGGCTTGGACCCTTTGATTGACTTGATTAGCTATGGCTTGAGCTAGCAAGGGAAGAGCATCCTAGAGCTCTCCATGAGCCGATTGTTCCTCGAGTGTGCAGGCTCTTCTTCGTCTTATGTTAGGTAATATCTAAAAATGGCAAAGGATATTTGTTAGAGGGGAAACCTTGCCTAACTTCTATGGAACAACATGGATCACGAAGAAGGGAAACATTTCCTTAAATGTCTCATAACCTCTTACTCATTGTTGTGGTGCACAACACAACCGTGAATGAGAATCTAATCAATGCAGTGTGTTAGATGCCTAGGATCATTAAAAAGCTAGTGCCTAATACCAAGTTTTTCATGACCCAAGCCTAGGGCCTTGACGTGACATGGTGAATGGGGAACACGAAGGGACCCCAAGCAAGCCTCTTAATATATCATTACACATCCTTGGTCGCGGAAGCATTTGAACAACAACAATAGCATAAAACAAGGGTAAGGGGCTAAGGGAAACCTTTCATATCATAAAAACATCAAAAGAGTCAAACAGAGTCAAAGCTCATGGCATCATTACAAAATTTGTCCAACAACACCTCTGCACTTAGAATTGAACGGGGGCCAAGACAACTTTCCGGGATCACCCTCATAATCAAAAGCATAAATAGATAATGAGAGTATTTACGTAACATATGAACAAGAGATATAGTCCTTGGAGTTGAGCAGTCACAAAACTTGTTTTGTGAAGTTAGTACTATCCACGGGGAAGATGAGGATGATCGTGAGGAGCTACGGTTCCTATATGGTAATATCATGTAGGCATAGAGTATGAGTTAGTACATTTGAATGTACTAAATATGTAGGATGCAATGCAACAGTTGATAGGCAACATAATCGAAATGCGTAATTAGACAATGGATGAGCATATAGCAATATGAATGAATGAATGATACTTAAAGTAAATATGCTTATATAGAACATATTACATGTGTAGTAATAGACCATCATGTCCAAGGCCTACCACCCCCTTGGAGAGGTGATTGAGGTATGAACCCCTTAATTGTTTGATGGTTATCACACCCTACCATCCATGGTGATTGAGATATCAACCCCTTAATTGGTTTCACCCTACCATCCATGTTGTTTGAGGTATCAACCACTCAATTTGGTTGATGGTTGTCTCATCGTACCATCCATGGTGATTGAGGTATCAACGCCTCAATTTGGTTGATAGTTGTCTCACCCTACCATCTATGGTGATTGAGGTATCAACCCCTCAATTAGTTGATGGTTGTCTCACCCTACCATCCATGGTGATTGAGGCAAAGCACCCCCTCAACAAGGTGTGGTCAACATGCAATACTATAGATTCTTTTCATGAAATCAACACATATATACCTTCTTTTCATCATCATAAAGTTATTCAAGTTCATAGGCCATGCAGGATCATCAATAGCTCAAGAACCCTAAACTGGACATTTTATCAAACACTTGGTGGGTGTGTAATGCTAGTGTATAATCATGCAATTCAAGAATGAAATCATGCAAGAAAACTTGAAATAAATCCAACCACCAACACTTAGTAATACCACCTTGCAAAATACATTAAAACCCCTTCTCAAAACTCATCATAGATCTTAGATTCATAGCTCCAAACATGCTAAAATAGTCATACTTTAATAAAACCCCAATATAATTCATAGTCAAATTCATAATATGAAGACCCATAAGTAAATCAACTTAGAAACATGTAATTTATGTAAAAAGGAAGCTTGGGCTCCATGAGTGAAAGGACCCAATGGTTGAAACCCACATAACTCAACTTTGGAGAAAACCTTGATGAAAATTGAGATGAGAACTTGAACCTTGAGTGAATTCCTTAAGATTCGGAATGAGGTTTAACATTTAAATTTTGAGTGAAATATTTCTCTAAGTGTTTGAGAGAGTAGTGGAGAATGTCTTGTATGATTTGAAGGTGAAATATGGCTTAGTATAGATATTTCTACCCATGGGAAGACTTAATTCCAAGACCCAAAAGTCTTGGATCGAGATAAAAAAACTTGCACAAAAATACACAGAGGTGCGCCCCAGCAGCGTCACGCCAGCAGCGCGAAAACCTCTCTGGAAATAGCTTTTTGAGAATTTTGAATTTTGATACGGTTGCTAAAACTGAGTTGGACCCATTTCCCACTCAATTTTTCTCCCTGATCAAGAATATGAAGTTGGATCTTCGATATCACACAAAAATTTTGAGATATATGAAAATTACGATTATGGGCACTTTCGAGGCATATTTTTGGGTACTTTTGGGGGTCGTATCATTTTTACTGTTCGAGGATGAACAGTGGCTAAATTGATATCTAATGTAACAACCCGTTAAGTCAGTTTGAGATATAGAGTTTTGTATGTTATGAAAAATTTATCTCGTGAATTTTAAAAGGGCTTTTTGGATTATTCGATAATTTTCACTATTTAGTTGAGGTGTAAGTTTTAGATAATTAAATTAATCAATGGCTTAAGTTGATAGTTTAAATAATACCCTATAGAACTTATCTTATACTAAATAAAATAAGTAGTAGGGTTTATAACTTTTTATATATAATTAGTTAAAAAATATATATGAGAGAGAAAAGAACGCAAAATAGCGGAATGAGAAGAAATGCAATCTGGAGACTTGGAATTCCCAATTAGCCAATTTGAAGGTAGGTGTTCATATTAGAATATTTATATGTTCTCTAACAGGTTGCTTATAGTAAATTGAATGGAAATTGTATTAGCATCATTAATATTATTATATTATAGTTTCAGTTGTTAGATTAGAATATTGGAATTGGAGGCAGTGCTACTGCACACCTTCCGATATCTCTCTATATAGTATATATAATGTTTGAAAGTTAATAATGGAAATAATGGCACAACCATTACAATTGTTAGGCGGATTATATAGGCTAGTTTGATTTTTACAGTTGTCTTCTCGTTGCCTTTTTAATTTTTGGTTAATTTTCATTTAAAATTTTGTTCTCTTAGTAATCACATTATGATTTAAGTTTTGATATATTAAAATACACAATTAATATTTTAGGTGTACCTATCATGTGAATATTCTTAGTTTATGGTATGTGGAGAAATTATAACTTAACCCTAAACTTGAAATTTAGGACCTTGATTTTGAATTGAGTTAGATTTATTCTAGGCTAGACATATACTAATAAGGGTGTCTATGGACTCATTTACTTATGAATATTATATATTGATAGATTCGAAAAGTTTTGAGGCATTGAGGAAAGAGAAAGCACTAGTGGATTAGCTCAATTGATTTTGGTTCTTCGATTGAGGTAGGTTATGGTTTACTCTATGTGTTAGAGAGACTTTTAATAGTGGTTGATATTCATTGAGTAGTATTGTGAAGTTTTCTATGCATTTAATAATTGTAGTTGATGTGATTTCAAAATATAGCACATTTGATGCCGTTTGTGCATTCTCAATGCAACGTTTATGGTTTTTATGTGTTTTTGTAGGAAATACAGGTTGGCTCAATTTTCAGAAAAGTTGTAGATTTATACTAATTTCAGGACCTACGAGACCCACTACGAGTCGTAGTCCAGTCTATGAATCGTAGAGGTTGTCTTGTATGAACTTCCAGTGTTCAAAAGCAAAGTTTGAAAATTTGAAGTTCAGCTATACGAGCCCCAGGTATGAGCTATAGTCCCTTCTATGGGTCATAAAGGGTTGTGTTGTAGCAAGTTCTAGTGTTGATCAAGATTGGACCAAGAAATGTAAATGTGGACTACGAGAAAGCAGTACGAGTCATAGACCAGACTATGACTCGTAGAGGTGTATCATAGCAGTGAAGTCCAAAATGGAAGATGCTGACCACGAAAGCCCGATTAGGGCTCGGAGAGCACACTACGGGTCGTAACTGTGAGCCGTAGCAGACACCGACTAGTTTTTCCAATTAATTTAGGGACTCATTTGTAAATACTATAAATAGTATATTTTAGATTTTTAGCAGAAGTTTTTACAGATTTTGAATGAGTACACATAGAGAGATTTAGAGAGCATGAAAGTTTAGAGTAGTTTTACGGTTTTATCCTTGGAGACTCAATTTTGGAGGCTGGATCCTCTTCATCTTTCAAGTTTGTGATTCTAAATACAAAGTGGGTTTCACTGCATTATTTTTGGGTAAGTGATTAACTATGTCTTCTATATTCATTGTTTATTTGTTTGCCCAAGCTATGAGTAGCTAAACTCATAATTTGGGGTTGTGAGAACCATGAGAATCTAACTTAGATAACCCGGATTATAATAACTTCTTAAGTTGTGTATTTGCATGTATTATCCATTTCCCTTCATTTTGCATGTTGTTTAATGGCTGCCAACATTAGACCCCACCTAGTGTCATGATCCCAATCCAGGTAGTGATAAACAGGAAAAGGGAGTGATTAACAGAATTCGATGATGTGTTCTCATCTAATCAACGAAACCTGGCCAACGAGAGGTTGACTAGGACAACAGGTAATGGTTAGTTTGGCACACTATGCAGGCCAGCCTAGCCCCATAGTGAAATTCGACCTTCACGTTCAAAAGAGGGATGGAAGAACCTAATTACCGTCCTGCATGCAATGTCCTAATTGAGGTTGTAGGGTGTTTAAGTTAGTGAATCATGCGGAACACAATTACACAAGTTACTCTCAAATTTGATTGTCTCTCCATTTTATTAGTTTATTTTAATTTTCTACAAATTATTACAACCCCCCTTTAGAGACTCGAGTAGTTGATGTTTGAATTGATTATTGATGAACCAAGTTGCTAAAGTACCGTATTCCCTGTGGGATTCGACCCTAACCTTGGTTAGGTTTTTTACTTTGATGATCTCTTTGACCTTGAAATGGAGGTGTACCTTGAGCGTTCATCAAGAAAAATGGCACCATTGCCGGGGAATACAAGATGCTTTGATTTGATTTCACTAGTAGTTTAATTCAAGTGTTAATTTCTTAGTTCTCTTGTATTTTACTTTTGCTTTTGTTTTTGTTAGTTTAGTTTCTTTGCAGGGTATACTAGGTGTGTATGCCCAATACAAGGGGTCAAGGCATTCCCTTAGCTCCAGTTGATCTAGAGATCCAACAGGCTATCAGAAGAATGACTCAAGCAAATACTAATAGCATGGGAGCTGAAGCAAAGCTTCCTATTACTGCTGAGCTACTTCAAACGTTGCAGAACAATATTATGTCTGCTGGTCAGCTATCGGAGGATCCATATGATCATTTACAAAATTTTGCATAGGTTTGTAGGGGTGTAATGGGAACACAACATCCGTCTATAGATGCTGTAGGACTTCCCAATGTCTCTTACAATCAATGCTGCAAAGTGGTACTCAGAACTTCTACAGGGAGTGAGATCACCAGCTGGGTAGAGTTGCAAAGGGATTTGTTAGCAAGGTTCTTCGTTAGATCAAATAGTTTTAAAATGAGGGACAAAATTATTAGCTTTCAGCAGTTCCATGGTGATTCACTCACTTCTACATGGGAGCATTTCAAAAGATGCTTGAGGAGTGCCCCAGACCATGGCATTTCAGATTGATCACTAATGGCAAGTTTCTATTGAGCATTAAACCTAGAACAACAAGCGTACACAAATGGTCTTATGGGGGGTTTAGTCTTTAAGGAAATCATATGCAGAAGTTGTTGAACTACTGGACAAGTTGGATGTTGTTCATTGCGTATATAGACCTACACGTGAGCAATCAACTAGTCAGCCAAGTCTTTGATGGAAACACTGAGCAAGAGGAGATAATGCTGAAATCTTCCAACAACTTGAGTAAAACAAAGTGGATTTGGAGCGGTTAATGAAAAGATGCAAGGTATATGCTCTGAAGACGCAAGTCAATAGGAAGAGAATGGTAACGACAAGTGGTTTAAGTTACCACACCAGCAGTATCAAGGAAACGAGAGTTCTAGAGTTAAAGACATGCTTGTCCAGTTGGTAAGAAGGGTAGATGCACAAGAAGAGTTGTTGAGGGAGATCAAGCTTGATATCATTAATACAAACTATAAAGTTGATCAACATTCCGGGGCAATTCAACAACTGAATAGCCAATTTGGATGGTTGTCAGAACAACTTGAGCAAATTCAGTGTAGCATGTCAAGAAAGGCAAAACTTGGTGAAGAAAGTGTATCAAATCTTGAGGAATTCTGAGGACTAAAGATGCTACGTCGTGCCACAATATTAAATCAGACGCTATTTGGGAGGCAACCCAAGAGGTTTTGATATTTGCTTCTTTCTAAGTTCATTTTCATTTTCTGGATTCTTAGGTAGTGTTTTGATTGTATGTTGATTATCATTTTTAGATATTAGACTAGTTGTATTTTGGGATAATGGTGTGTTTTGATGTCATAACCCAAGTCTAGGGCCTAGACATGACATGGCGAATGGGAACCCAAACAAGCCTCTTAGCATATCATTTACACATCCTTGGTCGTGGAAGTAAAGTAAATAACAACAAGAGAGTATAAAGAAGGATAAAGAGACTAAGGGAAGTCTTTAATAGAATATATCATCAAAAGAGGCAAAGCTCAAAGCATAATTACATAACTTGTCCAATAACACCTCTAGCATAGATTGGGCGGGGGCCAAGTCACTTTCCGGCCTCACCCTTTTAGTATCAAAGTTCAACATAAGAGATAACAAAAGTAGGGGTGCAAAGCTAGTGTCCCCGAACTTGAGGACTCACCAATAGCAATTCTTCAAGATGACCAACGAGCCACAGGGAGGATGATTATGAGGGGCTCAGGTTCCTACATTGTAATATCATGTAGGCATAGAGTATGCGTTAGTACGTTTGAATGTACTAAAGTATGTATAATGCAATACAACAAGACATAGGCAACATAATCAAAATGCATATACTTAAGCAAGAGATAGTATCTTAGCTACATGGCATGCATGATCAATGCTTGAATTAAAACATGCGTATATAGAACTTAATACATGTGTAGGAAGAGACCATCATCATAGACCAAGCAAACTAGTACTTGGAATACAAGGCATACTCGCCCCCCCCCCCCCCGGAAGGCGATTGACGTATTTACCCTTCAATTGGTACTATGGGCTTACCACCCCCCGACAAGGTGATTGAGGTATCTACCCCTCAATTGGTAGTATGGGCTTATCCCCCCTCCCCCTCTCCGACAAGGAGATTGAGGTATATACCCTTCAACGTGGTAGTACGGGCATAGCACCCCTCGACAAGGCGATTGAGACATAGCGCCCCCTCAACAAGGTGAGGTCAACTTGCAACCCTATAGATACTTTTCAAATTCATACATTTCTTTCATCATTATAAAGTCACTTATAAGCCATGCAATAGACCTACAATAACTCAAGAATTCTTAACCCGACATTTTATCAAACACTTGGCGGGTGTGTAATGCTAGTTCAAAATTATGCAATTCAAGAGTGAAATCATGTGAGAAAACTTAATGTAAATCAACCTACCAACACTTGGTAATATCCTCATGCAAGATTCATTGAAACCCCTCATTAAATCTCATAATAGATTATAGATTCATAGCTTAAAACATGCTTGAATAGTCAATATTTTATGAAACCCCAACATAGTTCATTGTCAAATTCATATTAAGAAGTACCCATAGATAAATCAACTTGAGGACATGCAATTTACATAAAAAAAAGAAGATTGGGCACCATGGGTGGAACCAATGTTGAAACCCACATACCTCAAACTTGGGGATTTCCTTGATGAATATTTGAATGAGAACTTGAAGCTTAAATGGATTAAACTCTTGATTTTGAATAAAATATTTCGCCAAGTGTTTGAGAGGGTTTTGGGGAATGTCTCTAATGATATGGGGTTGAAAAATGAATAAGTGTTTTTACGCATAGGAAGGCTTAGGCCCAAGAGCTTAAAGTCCTGGACCAAAACAGAAAAACTGGCACAAAATTAACACTGGTCCGTGCCCTAGCCGCGTTGCACCAGGGGCGCGGATCGATTCTATTTTTCAAAAATTTTGGAAAATCAAATTTTGATACGGTTGATATAAAATCGGGGTTATATCCATTTTCCACTCAAAGTTTTCCCATGATCACGAATTTGAAGTCGGATTTTCGATATCATGCACGGATTTTGAGATATATCGAAATTACGAATATGGGCATTTTCGAGGCACATTTTCGGGCACTTTTTGGGGCGTTTTATATGAGAAGAATGTGCAAATGTTGAACAAAATAGCAAAATTACAGAGATTTATGGCTGAAGCAATCTCTACGACTAGGCTTATGAGTCTTATTACACTTTACAACCTGTAGTCCTGTCTCATAGAGAGTTACAGTGATCAGGTGAAGTTGACATCCAACTACGAGCCAACTTTTGCGACTCATAGGTGTAAGCTACGAGTCATTAATAGGGTATGTTTTGAAACTTTCCTAAGTGTTGGATGATCTATGGGACCACAACCTACGAGACGTAGCTCAAGCTACGACTCGTAGTCGAGGTTCAAAGACCCGACCTGGTGCATCTTAACCGCGACTCGGTAAATTATAAAAGGGCTAAAAATAATTTTGACCCCATTGTTTAACCCTAATTACTCCACAATTACCCCAATCCTTTCCCCCTTCTTACTTTTGATCAATTTTCCAACACTAAAACCCTTTTTTCGATGAGATTTTTCTGACAATACCTAGGGTTTGTAGCCATCACTGTCATCTTTTCCTTTCAAAGTCACCAGTGCTTGTGTGAGTTTCTAAGTTATTTTTGATCACTAATCCATATTGATTAAAACATGTTAGAGGTGACGAATGTGTTAGGGTAGATTTTTGGGTATGATATTCTTGATGCATGTGTTTTGATAAGGCTAAACTAGGGCTGCCATTGAGTTAGCTGAGTGATATGCCTAGAGTTTGGTGTATGGCCTTAAGATTTTGATCAAATGTTCATGCTATCATGTGTCTTGTGTGATTTAATGATTTCCATTATGATATTACTGTCTATAAGCCTTCAATTTCATAAGAGCATGATCATGTTGGGTTAATTTGATGTTGCTGAAACCATTTGTTGATCACTTGTTGAACTATTTCCTCAAATCAATTTTGAGTGTGATTGAATGATTATATTATGTGATTTGGGAATGGTGATACGAGTTTATGCTTGAATGAGTTGGGGAAGATTGACTTGATTGAATATTCATTGCTACAATTCTTTGTTGATGGGGTAAGTAGTTGCTTTGAAATGATGTTTGGGGTTTGGGTTTTATGCTTCTAATGTGAGTGCTTGCATGACTTGCTTTGATGCTGGTAGTACTATTTTTGAATTATATGTAGGGTCTATATGGTGAGTTGAGGTGTTTCAAGTACCTGTTGCTTCCTGCTACAGGAGTTTTCTACGACTCGTAGATGAGTTTACAAGTCGTAATTTCCTCTAGTAGGAAGTGACAGTTACTTTGAAGTCCTTGGTACTCATCATATGAGACCCACCTACGGGTCGTAGATTCCTCTACGAACCGTAGTTCGGTTTCGTGGACTATGCTTGTCATAGCTTTGGTCCCTGACACCTCATACAAAACCAGTCTACGACCCGTAGCCACCGCTATGAGCCATAATTGCGTCTCGTATGCATTTCTAGTGTTTAATATTATCATGCACCCTGGATTAATGAGACCACAGTACGACTCATAGTCCTACCTACGAGCTGTACCTGACTCTCGCAAGAGCTGACTGCAACTGATCCATGTTACTTTTTTCTTATGCTTTTCTTTTATTCTTGTATTTCATTTGTTGATTGTTTAGGGCTAATTATGTATTGCAATATAATTGTTTCTAGATATCGTGGCCCCAAAAATTAAACTTGCAGTAATTACAGTGAAATGCCCAAAAATGTGCTTCAAAAATGCCCATAATTGTAATTTCCATATACCTTAAAATCCGTGCGTGATATCGAAAATCCATCTTCATATTCTTGATTAGGGGAAAATTGGTGGGGAATGGGTATAACCCCGATTTTAGGGGACCCTTAGGGAAAAATGATTTTCGCCAAATTTTCAATTCTAATGGTTGTCCGCGATGACGCGGCCCTCTCGTGGAGGTGTGTTTGCAGTTCTTTGATTTTCATATTTCAGCCTAAGGCATTGGGATCTTGGCACCATCCCACCTATGCATAAAAAGACGTATACTAATCCATATTTTTCAACTCTACATCACTCAAGACACTCTCAAAATCCTCTCTAACACTTGACCAAATATTTCATCCAAATTCGAGTGTCTCAAGCATAATTTCGAATCATAAAAACTCCCTTCATGATTCAAGTCTCCTTCAAGTCTACATCAACAAAACCCAAATTTGAGATATGTGGATTTCAACCATTGAGTCCTTTCGCCCATGTTGCCCAAGCTCCCTTGAAAATCACATGTTTTCAAGTTGTATCATCTATTGGTATCTTTTATTATGGATTTTGATTATAAATTATGTTGGGGTATTATGAAATGTTGATTGAATATGCATGTTTATCTATTTCAAGCTTATACTGTTAAGGGGTTTTGTCTATTGAGACTATGCATGTCTTGAGCTATGAAACTGTGATCTTTATGAGATTTGATGATGGATTTCAAGGTATCTTACATGAGGGTTTTACTATATGTGGGTGGGTTGATTTATGTTGAGTTTTCTCATATTATTTCACTCTTGAATTGCATGATTTTGAACTAGCATTACACACCCACCAAGTGTTTGGCAAAATGTTTTGACAAGGATTCTCAAGTTATTGATGGTCTATTACATGGTTTATAAGTCAAGTGACTCTATGATGATTAAGAGATTGTATGTATGTATTGAACTCATGAAAAGTATCCATAGTGTTGCAAGTTCAGTACACCTTGTTGGGAGGTTCCATGCCCGTACTACCATTTTGAGAGGTAGATACCTTGACCACATTGACGGGGGGTGCCATGCCCGCACTACCATGTTGAGGGGTAGATACCTTGACCACCTTGTTGGGGGATGCGATGCTCGTACTACCATGTTGAGGAGTAGATACCTTGACCACCTTGTCGGGGGATGCCATGCCTGTACTACCATGTTGAGGGGTAGATACCTTGACCACATTGTCAGGGGGTGCCATGTCCGTACTACAATGTTGAGGGGTAGATACCTTAACCACCTTGTCGGGGGGTGCCATGCTCGTACTACAATGTTGAGAGGTAGAGACCTCGACCACCACACCGAGGGGGTGACATGCCTCGAATTCCAAGTAGTAGTTGCTTGGTTTATGATTATGGTCTCTTCCCACACATGTATCTATTTTTGCAAGTTATATGATTTACAAATATGTTTTACCATAGGCATTGACCATGCATGCCATATTTATATTATATCTATCCGTTGCTTATGACTATGCATTTTGATTAGGTTGGCTTATACCTTGTTGCTTTGCATCCTACTACTTAGTACATTCAAACATACTAGTGCATAGTCTATGCCTACATGATGTTACCATGTAGGAATCGGACCACCTCCCGATCATCCTCCACTTGGCTAGTTCGGTGCATTGAAAGATAAGCTTTGGTGAGTCCTCAAGTCCGGGGACACTAGCTGTGCTACTTTTACTTTTGATATCTCTTTATGTTGAATACTTGATACTATGAGGGTGAGCCGGAAATTGTCTAGACCCCGCTCCAATCTATGATAGAGATGTTGTTGGAACAATTGATGTACTTATGCAATGAGTTTTGACTCTTATATGCTTATAAATATCAAGACTTCCCTTAGTCCTGCTTCCCTTCCTTATATCTCTTGTTGTTGTTTATTTTGCTTCTGTGACCAAGGATGTGTGAATGATATGCTAAGAGGCTTGTTTGGGGTCCCTTCGGGTTCCCATTCTCCATGTCACTCTAGGGCCTAAGCTTGGATCGTGACAAACTTGGTATCAGAGCACTAGGTTGTTAATGGTCCTCAGAATCCAATACACTGCGTTGATTAGAGTCTTGTTCTTGGTTGGGAAGTGCACCACAACTATGAATAAGAGGCTACGAGACATTTTAGAAAATGTTCCCTTTCTTCATGATCTATGTCGTGCTATAGAAATTAAGGTAAGGCATTTCCCCTAATGAATGTTCTTTGATATTCTGGATCATATGCCTATTCCATGAGGAAGATTAAGGAGAGCCTATTCATCCAAGGAGCAACCGGCCTCTCTAGCTCCTCAAGGTGGGGGAGTGGCCCCTGATGAGTTTCGCGATGCTATCACTATGTTGGCTCATGCTATGACTAACCAAATCAACTAAGGGGCCCAAGCTCTTCATGCTCCTGCTCCGGCCTCGAGGGTGAGGGATTTTACTAGGATGAATCCACCAGGGTTCTATGGTTCCAAGGTGGATGAGGATCCCCAAGATTCATTGATAAGGGGTATAAGGTGTTGTCGATTATAGAGGTTAATTCGGATGCAAAGGCAGAGTTGGCGTCCTACCAACTAGAAGGAGTGGCTCAAATATGGTTCACTCAATAGAAGATTGTGAAGGCGAATGATAATGTTATCCTTTGGGAAGAGGTCAAAGCGACATTTCTCAACCTGTTCTTTCCTATTAAGCTAAGGGAGGCGAAGATGATGGAATTTATGAACTTTAAGCAAGGTTCCATGAGTGTGAGGGAGTATGCCCTTAAGTTCAACCAACTCCTCAAGTGTGGCCCATAATTGGTTGTCGAGCTAAGGTCAAGGATGAACAAATTTGTGTCGTGTGTGTCCAACATGGTTAATGAAGAGTGTCGTACCACCATGCTAATAGGTGATATAGATTTGTACCACCTTATGACATACGTCAAACAACTAGAGGGTGAGAAGCTTAGAAAGAGAAAAAGTGGTGAGTCCAAGAAGGCTTGTTTTGAAGATGGATTCCAAAATTCCAAGGGTGGCTAGTTTCCTCAAGTCCATAAGTTCTAGGGGCAAGGGTCTTCCAATGCTCCTAATAGAAGGTTCGCTAATGACAACCCAAGATTCCAAGGTGTTGGTAGTGTGGTGCATAACCCTATGTGCCAAGGGTGTTGTAGGAAGCATAATGGTCCATGTTTAAAGGACTCCAATTCTTGCTATGGTTGTGGTGAAGTGGGTTATAAGGTGATTGATTGTGCTCGTGCTGGAAACAAAGGTGGAGATGGTTGTCTACAAGGCCAAGGTACAAATCCGGATCAAAAGGAGAGAGGATGCCAACAAGGGGGGAGGGGGGTGCTCCAAGGCAAAATAGATTCTATGCTCTTCAAGGGAGACAAGGGGTAGATGAAGTGCTCGATGTCGTCACTGGTATGTTAAAGATTTTTAATTTTGATATGTATGAATTGATAGAAATGGGTTCCACTCTTTCTTTTATTAATCCTTTTGTTTCCAAAAAGCTTCATAGTAGTACCGAATTGTTATGTGAGCCTTATGAAGTGGCTACTTCCGTTGGTGAGTCCATCATTGGTAAAAAAGTCTATAGAAATTGTCCCATGTTCATTTTGCATAAAATCTTGCCTTATGAATTTTTGGAATTAGATATGGTGGATTTTAATGTCATTCTTGGGATGGATTGGTTGCATGTATATTATGCTTCTATTGATTGTAGAACCCATAGGGTTAAATTCCAATTCCCTAATGAAACCATCCTTGAGTGGGAAAGTTGTGATGAGGTGGTCAATGCTAGATGCATTTCTTGCGTTAAAGCCCAAAAGTTGATTTCTAAGGGTTGTCTATATCATCTTGTGAGGGTTAGGGATGTTGAGTCCAAAGTTCTCCCTATAGAGTCGCTTCCGATGGTTAATGATTCCTTGATGTCTTTCTTGATGATCTTCCTGGTATTCCTCCCGAAAGGAAATGGACTTCAGTATAAACCTTCTTCCCGACGCTCAACCCATTTTTATTCCCCCTTACCGTATGGCCCCGGTAGAGTTGAATGAGTTGAAGGAGGAATTGAGGGATTTGTTGGAGAAGTGACTTAGAAGGCTCAATAAGTCACCTTGGGATGCACCACTGTTGTTTGTGAAGAAAAAAGGATGGTTCTCTTAGAATGAACATTAATTACCGACAACTTAATAGAGTCACCATAAAGAACAAGTACCCTCTACCAAGGATTGATGACCTTTTTGATCAACTTCAAGGGGCTAGTTACTTTTCTAAGATTGATATTTTGTATGGGTATCACCCAGTGAAAGTGAGGGAGTGTGACATTTCCAAGACGACTTTCCAGACTAGATATAAGCACTTTGATTTTGTGGTTATGTCCTTTGGGTTGACGAATACACTGACTATATTTATGGATCTTATGAATAGTGTCTTTAAACCCTACCTTGACTTGTTTGTGGTAGTTTTTATTGATGATATCTCGGTCTATTCCTATAGTGAGGAGGAGCATGTGGATCACTTGAGGATGGTGCCACAAATCTCGAGGGAGTAGAGGTTGTATGCAAAATATGAGAAATGTGAGTTTTAGTTGAAAGCGGTTTCTTTCCTAGGGCACATGGTATCGGGTGATGGCATTAAGGTGGATCCTAAGAAAATGAAGGTAATTAGAAATTTGCCTAGACCTTTGACTCTATTGGACATTACAAGTTTCTTAGGTTTAGCGGGTTATTACCAGAGATTTGTAAATGGTTTTGTCTTCTATTGCTTCTCTTATGACTACATTGGCACAAAAGAAGGCGAAATTTTTGTGGACCGATGAGTGTGAAAAGAGATTCCAAAATTTTAAAGATTAGCTTGTCTCCGCTCCTATCTTGTCTCTACCGGAAGGGCTGGAAGGGTTTGTTATATATGGTGATGCCTCAAAAATTGGTTTAGGGTGTGTTTTGATGCAAAATAGTAAGGTGATAGCATATACCTCTAGAAAACTTAAGGTGCATGAGAAGAATTATCCCACCCGTGATCTTAAATTGGCGGCCATGGTATTTGCTTTGAAAATTTGATGTCACTACATTTATGGGGTTCATGTTGATGTGTTTACCGATTATAAGAGTCTCCAATAGTGTTCACCCAAAAAGATCTTAGCTTGAGGCAAAGAAGGTGGTTAGACCTCCTTAAAGATTATGATATGAGTGTGCATTATCACCCAGGTAAAGCTAATGTTGTGGTCGATGCTCTATGTAGGGTGTCTATGATGGGTAGTCTAGCTCATGTTGATAATGGTAGCAAAGAGGTGGCTAGGAAGTTTCACCGGTTGGCTAGATTGGAGATTAGGTTGGACGAACTTGATAATGGTGGTGTAGTGGTTGTTGATGGTTCTAAGTCTTCAACGATTGAAGAGGTAAAGGCAAAATAAGATCTTGACCCCACCTTGTTAGAGTTGAAGGCCTTGGTGAAGAATGGTAAAGTAAAGGTTTTCTCCCAAGGGGGAGATAGTGCCTTTAGGTACCAAGGTAGATTGTGTATGCCTATTGTTGATGACTTGAGAAAGAAGATTTCAGATAAGGCTCATAATTCTTCCTATTCTATCCACCCCGATTCCACAAAGATGTATAGAGATTTGAGGGAAGTGTATTGGCGGGGTGGTATGAACAAAGGCATTGCCAAATTCATATTCAGATGTCACAATTGCCAACAAGTAAAAGCCGAACATCAAAGGCCGGGTGGCCTAGCCCAAGATATAGAGATTCCTACTTGGAAGTGGGAGGAAATCAAAATGGATTTTGTGGTTGGGTTGCCTAAGACTAGAAAACATTTTTATTCTATTTGGCTTGTTGTGGATAGAATGACAAAGTTGGCTCACTTCCTACTGGTCAAAACTACCTATGGTGCCAAAGATTATCCTAAATTCTACATTCATGAGTTGGTTAGATTGCATGGGTTTCCCTTGTCTATCATTTTGGATCGTGGTGCTCAATTCACTTCACACTTTTGGAGGCTTTCCAAAGAGGTCTTGGCAAGAAGGTTAAGCTTAGCACAACCTTTCACCCTCTAACGGATGGCCAAGACGAGAGGACATCCATACTCTTGAGGATATGCTTAGAGCTTGTGTTTTGGAGTTTAGGGGTAGTTAGGATGCACATCTTCCTCTCATTGAATTTCCTTACAACAATAACTACCACTCACGCATTGGTATGGCTCCTTTTGAAGCTCTTTATAGTAGGCGTTATAGATCCTTTGTTGGGTAGTTTGAAGTGGGAGTAATGGCTTTTCCAGGTTGGAATTTGGTCATGGAAGTCTTGGAGAAGGTGAAGTTGATTAGGGAGAGATTGAAAACAGCCCAAAGTAGACAAAAGTCCTATTCCGATGTGAGGCGAAGAAATCTTGAGTTTAAGGTTGGTGATTGGGTCTACTTGAAAGTCTCACCCATGACGGGTGTGGTACGATTTGGAAAGAAGGGAAAGTTAAGCCCAAGATTTGTGGGTCCTTATAGAGTTTTGAGGA